>JAJJMC010000896.1:6343805-6386498 GCA_023531435.1 Papaver californicum
CACACACACACACAAATACCCTAGACTAGTATTTATGTTTCTAGTTTTTAGATGTCCTAGTTTTTAGTTCCTAACTTGGAGTAGAACGATTTGTTTTAGTTGTAGTTGAGATAAAACTTTAAATTAAGATTTAAATAAATATATAGAGAACACTATCTAAGAGTGGTGTCTAGAAACTTGAACATAAACATTTCTCCAAATTAAGGATTGATTCCTAATTAGGTATAAATTAGGGAAAAAATTAGAAAAAAATAAAGTATAACAAAAAATTAGGACAAAAAAACTCTAATATAGCAACTAAATTAGGATGGAGGGAGTATAAAATATACCCTTATCAAATTCTATGATAGACACATTTTTGTGTCTAAATTGCGCTCAATTATCTGTTCTGATAGTGTTCGATTTTGTACTTATTATGTCTTTTTATGTCTTTGTAGGTATTTTTGAGAAATAAATAATTTGGGAAAAATTGGCTCGGAAAGTGATAAAGGCACCCAGGCAGTTGTTAAAGGCACCCTTCAATCAAATTTGAATACAAGAAGATGGCGGGAAGCTACTTGCGTGAAAGAACAGTTCTGCTGAATTGTGTAAACCGATTTTTAAGGGATTTTTGGTTGATTTCAAGCTACCCAATTAAAGAAGAAACCAAAAGAAGATCAAACACGTCAAGTATGAGTGATTAACGCCGGATAAAAAATGGCTGCAGAGCCGTGTCACATCCGGAAAAGGAAAAATATTTTGTTTCGGATAATTCACAATTTGAGATTGAGTTGGAGTTGTTTTAGGAGTTTGAATCGCTTTAGGAGTCTCTCTAGGGTTTGTATACCCTATATATACCGAAGAGAAGGGCTTAAATCTGAAAGGAGAGCCACCGTAAAAAAATCAGGAACAAAAATGAGTTTTTTGTTGCTGCTGAAGAGGAAGAACACGCTGAAGAACAAAAGGAGACAAGAAACTGTCGTTGATTCTGTCTCTGTTTCAGTCGTCTATTAAGCTGCTGAAGCAGTCGGTTCTCTGCTGCACTTTTAGTCCGATCTTTAATCATGTTCCCTTTTCTTCCTCCTGTAACACTACGAACCATTCACTGTAACGCTTTTAAGCGTCTCAAAACTTATGTGTTACTTCTTTTTAACCATTGTAAGCACTTTTCGAGCAATGAAACTATATTTTGAGTGCGTTTCCGTAACAATGAGCTAATCACTATCACTGGGGTGACGGAGGAAGCCTTTCTTCTAATAATTAAGTGGTATGTCTATTTTATCTATATTTTCTTTACAATTCTTTTATTATTAATTGCTTGATTAAAATTGAAAAAAATGGTTTTTCGTAAATAGTTGTGTTCTCTTTTGATGAGTCATGCTGGGTTGACTGCTTTTGATGTCTCATGCTTAGGATTTACAATTATTCTTTTAAAAACCTATTTTTGGCATATTTAGATTAAATTGAGCATAAAATTGTTAGGCATATCATAGAAGTATTGGTGAATGGTGGAATTTTAAACCCTAGTTTTCTTCCATCTATTTTTAAAATCAAATCTGTTTAATCTTATTTATTTTTAGTAATTAAAAATTAGGTCTAGGAATTAAATCTTCACAAGTCCGAGAATCAAACCCTTTTACCACTATATTAAAATCACATCAATTTTTGGTGCCGCCGACGCGGACTTATTTTTAGGTTTAGAGTGTTAGATTTAGTTTTAGATTTATTTTTGGGTTTTATTTTTATTTTTATTATTTTACTTTGTTCTATTTTACGTTTCTTTTGGTATTTCTCTTTTTGCTACAAGTTGGATTTTGGATGAAAAAGAAAGTGAGCCAAAGACTTGGAATTAAAGCTAAAGACTTGGAGTTAAAAGTTAAAGCTTAAAGAACGAAAAAGAAAACGAAGATTTTCCTTAATTAGATTTTATTTTATTTAGATTTTATTTGTGTTCTTTTAGAAAAGTGTATTAGGATTTTTATTATTTCTGTAATTTTTCTTTTATTTTTTTTGACACTTTTTGGACATTATTTTTGGGACTGTGGACATTTTATTATTTTTAAACCCTACGGAAGGGTATTATTTGAATATAAACTGCTACAGGGAAGGACGACAATTACGATATTGTCTCGGCCCCTCGGGTTCGCACACTGACACAGGAGTCTGTGGCCCGGGTCGACTACAACCGAATCATCCCCGTCTGGTACGGGAGGTAAGATTCGATCAACCCACGAATCCCCTGCAAGTGGGTTTACTGTATTCCTTCGTATGCATATATAGTGAGGAATTGAAAACGGACTTACTTTTCTAGTAAAGGGCAAGAACTGGCCATACAAGATAAGGACTCGGATTTCATCACCGTTTCCTTCTTGCCCGCTTTAGGAACACGTTACCAAACGCGAACCTAAAACCTTAAAATTTTGACTAGAAAGAGACTATAGGGTATCGAGCTTATTGGAAAATCGTTCAAAAGGACTGTACTGGTTACTTTATTAACCTAACTCGAAGTTCAGGAAGATTATTTTAAGTTGATTAGAGCCGCCTTGTAACCCAGGGAAAAGTACCAAAGAGACAGGGTTATCAAAGCTCCTTAGAGCTTATCCTGTTTCTCTTCGACTTAATCTAATTCGGATCGTTCTAATAGGTTTGCTAAAATTGTAACCAATTTCCTTTTGAAAGAATAGAAGCTGGTCTAGAAACAATCTAAGTGGAGCCATCATGCTTTTTGTTTGCTAGATTCAATAGGTTTGATTTGGTTGAGTCGGCCTTGTTTGTGAATGTTTAGAAACCCCTTCATGTCGGTATTTATTTTCTTAGATTTTTTTTAATTAGGAATTTTTATTTTTTAGAAAATATCGAACTGGTATTATGAGGACCAATACAATGAATATCCGACTGAATTTAAAAATAAACATTATCCATACTATCAACATTGTGTGGATAGTAATCGGGATCACCACCAACCTTTTGGAGGCTATTACTCATATCAAGGTGATCCCAATTACTATTCGTACATACACCCGTCTTATGAACATGAAAGTGAGCAAAATTCTAGTTCTTTGTCTTGGAGGGATGCCCTAAAACAAATGCAATCTAGTACTCCCTATGATGATTTGAGTTCGTTATCTTGGAGGGATGCCCTAAAGCAGATGCAATCTGGTACTCCCCATGAACCTAGTATGCCTCTAGAAGAATCACATGAGCAGTTGCAAACCAGTACCCCTTATGATCCATTTGATTTTCTAAAAGAATCCCCCAGGGAGTTGACTGAGAGTACAAAAAGGTTTGTATTAAGTATGAATGAAATGTCTGCAAATAATAATATTGCTCAAAATGATCTTAATTGCCAATATAGTGCTACCCTTGATATAATTATTCACCTATTCAAGAGGACGAGGATAGAATTGGTAACACTACTTATTTAGACGAGGTTCAAACATCTTCATGTTATTATGATGATGAGGATAGTGTTGATGAAGAACTTGAAATATACAGGCAGAGTGATCAGGAAAATGTCACTCCAATTGTGCTTCATGATGATAGTGTTATTTCTTGTTCAAATCCAAATAATTTTAATGATCATTCACCTATTCAAAAGGAAGAGGATTTGACCAGAGATACCACTGTTTTAGACGATGTAGAACTCTCTTGTTTTGAAACCGATAATGGTTTAGAGGAATGGGTTTATCCTGAGAATACTGTTTTAGAGTCCAACGATTTAGAAACAATAGTTGTAGATAACCAAGATAGACCCGTAGAGATTTTAAATATGAGTGAGGATACACCACTTGATTATAACTTAGAAGAAGCAATTGACAATTTTCGAGAATCTGATGATCTAGAAATTAAGGAAATTGTGACTAGTCTATCTATAGACACCCAAAATTCTAAGTTTGGGGGTGATTATCATTCTCCCTGTGCTTTACCTTTGACTCTTTTAGAAGTCCATCACTTGGGACTTGATGTTTGCACCTCTACCATATTAAGAGATTATCTTCAAGAACTGTTTCCTGAACTTAATCATGTCCATAAAGAAGTTCAGTTGTTAGAAACCCATCCTCTGGTCGATGTGGTTTACCTAGGCGATAATACCCAGATTGACTTTGTTTTCCTACCAAAATATTTTCTTCCATATGTGGGAACGTTAGAATTTCAAATGTGTCACTTATTAAGTTTTAAGACTAAACCTAATTACTTTAGGGAATCGACACATTTGCTTAAGAATGACCACCTTCATAGTAGTCAACTATGTGGGTCAAATCTGATTGACTTTGAGGATCCATAATTATTCACGTTATTATTATGTGCTTCTAAGTTCTTAGTTGAGTTTTTCCAGACTTTACAACCTGATCCTGTTGATCATGCCTATGAGGAAATCCAACCCATGAAAATGTTTTATCTAGACCCTTTTATAGACCCTGAACCTGAACGACAGCTAGAAGTAGTTGTCTTAAACAGAAAACTAGATAAGGGTGTGCTCGGTTTGTTCATTTTCTTGGCATGTTGTAGTTTTCTATTTGTGATAGCATTATTTGATTCAGATGACCCACAGTTGTTCTGACTATTGTTATATGATTTCATGAGGTGACTAATTCTTCCTTAGTCTGGCTGAAGACTTTAAACTTAGCACTTCTTGGGAGGTAACCCATGCTCATGAAACTCGGTAATATCTTTCCTTAACTCTTTTCCTTCAATTGGTAACAGTTTCTCCTTGTTGATGCTTTTAATCATTCATCTTTAGAAACATTGAGGACACTGTTTGATTTAAGTTTGGGGGTAAGGGAGAAACTTTTTAGTGAAATAATAAAGCTCTAGAATTTAGAAGCTTGTGAACACTTCAGGGTGACACTAACCATTCTAGGTAGATGGAAACTTAGCTCTTTTTCTATTGGAATTGGTGTCCCAAGTTAAATGGTCTATTCATAAAAGGACAGGGTTCAGGTGTTAGAAAAAGCATGATATTCGTCACCACATCTTGGAGTCTATCTCGACCATATCACTTTCTGTTTTTACTTTTGTAATTTTGTGTTTCTCTAAGGATTTGGTGGGCCCAGTATCAAATTGTTATCGCCGTCAGGATGAAATAAAGTAGAGTGTTTTGAGATCAAGCCCGATTCTTGCTTTAATCGAAAAAAAAAAAAAAAAAGAGAAAAAACAATATTGACACTTTGATAGCAATATGTGTGTGTTATCCCTGTCTCCGTCGCCTAAGCAAGCATGGAACGCAGGATCTATGGGAACTATCACGTAAGATGCTGATAAGAATCATGCGCTTGGATTCAATTTGATCCAATCATGTTGTCAATATATTTATCGTTTTATAAATCGATCGTTGGGACCCTTGCTGTATATAGCAGTTGAGTCGATATTAGTATTAGGTTTAAGACCATGTATCTCAAACCATTAGGATTCATCCTGGCACTGACCTTCAGACAAATATGGGAAACACCGTTCACCTTAGTCAACATGTGCAACCTTCACATTTTCCATGTCCATCTTCTAAATCTTTTCATGTGATTGAACTTTGATAGATTTTGAGTCTTGTGGTTGAACGACTATCTGAGTAGATTTTTGTTGTCTTATATATGAATTTTAGTATGCTTGAGTAAACACTCGTGTACAGCAATTGGACTCATATAGGGTAATGATTCCCATAGCCGAAAAATTGAGTAAGCCAACTAAATAGCTTGTTTAGTGTCTATCCTTAATCGTTCACGAGTAGCTAAAATTTGGAGTACAAGTTTTGTGGGTATACCTCTTGTAAACCCTCACGAGACAAAACTCGTCCACTAGGGACACCTAGGGATTTAACGGCTTATTACATATGCTAAATGTAGTCGCGATTCCTGCGAAAGTGAGTTAGGATTTTATTTTTATTTTTATTTTTATTTGCTCGAGGACTAGCAAATATTAAGTTTGGGGGTATTTGATAGACACATTTTTGTGTCTAAATTGCGCTCAATTATCTGTTTTGATAGTGTTCGATTTTGTACTTATTATGTCTTTTTATATCTTTGTATGTATTTTTGAGAAATAAATAATTTGGGAAAAATTGGCTCGAAAAGTGATAAAGGCACCCAGACAGTTGTTAAAGGCACCCTTCAATCAAATTTGAATACAAGAAAATGGCGGGAAAGCTACTTGCGTGAAAGAAAAGTTCTGCTGAATTGTGTGAACTGATTTTTAAGGGATTTTTGGTTGATTTCAAGCTACCCAATTAAAGAAGAAACCAAAAGAAGATCAAACACGTCAAGTATGAGTGATTAACACCGGAAAAAAATGGCTGCAGAGCCGTGTCACATCCGGAAAAGGAAAAATATTTTGTTTCGGATAATTCACAATCTGAGATTGAGTTGGAGTTGTTTTAGGAGTTTGAATCGCTTTAGGAGTCTCTCTAGGGTTTGTATACCCTATACATACCGAAGAGAAGGGCTTAAATCTGAGAGGAGAGCCACCGTAAAAAAATCAGGAACAAAAAGGAGTTTTCTGCTGTTGCTGAAGAGGAAGAACACGCTGAAGAACAAAAGGAGACAGGAAACTGTCGTTGATTCTGTCTCTGTTTCAGTCGTCTATTAAGCTGCTGAAGCAGTCGGTTCTCTGCTGCACTTTTAGTCCGATCTTTATTCATGTTCCCTTTTCTTCCTCCTGTAATACTACGAACCATTCACTGTAACGCTTTTAAGCGTCTCAAAACTTCTGTGTTACTTCTTTTTAACCATTGTAAGCACTTTTCGAGCAATGAAACTATATTTTGAGTGCGTTTCCATTACAATGAGCTAATCACCATCACTGGGGTGACGGAGGAAGCCTTTCTTCCAATAATTAAGTGGTATGTCTATTTTATCTATATTTTCTTTACAATTCTTTTATTATTAATTGCTTGATTAAAATTGAAAAAAATGGTTTTTCTTAAATAGTTGTATTCTCTTTTGATGAGTCATGCTGGGTTGACTGCTTTTGATGTCTCATGCTTAGGATTTACAATTATTCTTTTAAAAACCTATTTTTGGCATATTTAGATTAAATTGAGCATAGAATTGTTAGCCATATCACAGAAGTATTTGTGAATGGTGGAATATTAAACCCTAGTTTTCTTCCATCTATTTTTAAAATCAAATCTGTTTAATCTTATTTATTTTTAGTAATTAAAAATTAGGTCTAGGAATTAAATCTTCACAAGTCCGAGAATCAAACCCTTTTACCACTATATTAAAATCACATCATTCTACCATACTTGTCTTTTGTTATTCCTCGAGCAAACTACAAATCTTAAACTAACCTAACTCACTTTTTTAGGAATCACGGTTAGACTTAGTATGTACAACAAGCCTTTAAACCTCTAGGTGACCCTAGTGGACGAGTTATAGTCTAATGAGGGTGAAATAAGATATATCCACAAAATCTACTCCAACTCCTAAATATGTCAAAATCACAAGTATCCACAGAGCTATGAGGACATAAAAAAATTCCGCCTAATGTCAAGAAGTTATAAGTACAAGAGAATTACAAATATAAATACACTTAATCGACGAGAGTGGGATTGTAATGTGTTAAACCAATGTCAGTGATGTCTTTTGCTTACAATGGAAAACAACTTCAAGAGAAAACAATAGGCATTTCACCTTGACTCTGCCTCACAGACCAGTCACTCAAAATAAACGATAGAAATTGGTTGCTCATGTGTGTAAGAAGGAATAAAGAAAAAAATACTTACACAAAGAAATGTGTCGATTATTCCCAAATTCTGATGATCTCAACAAAAGGAAATCAACTTGTAGATGGTGGGTTTTTGACAAGGCTCAGAATTGAAAAATCGTCCTTTTGCCTAATTGCAGGAACAAGTATCCACGCATATTTATGACTTCACACCATAATATGAAATATTATATTTCTACCTATATTACATAGGAGAATTAAGAATACATTCTCTAAAAATAACTACAGGAATTCTATATTGACCTTGTAGTCTATCTAATAAATCTCAAGATCCTAGATGGATTCTCCACTAGTATATAACAACTTGAGACTTCTCTAGTGCTATTCCTAGAGTTTGTTCTGTATCCAATGACTTCTCTAGTGTTATTCCCAAAGTTTATTTTGTATCCAATGTCGATACTCAAATTCTTATTTAAAAAACATTAATTTACTGCTATACGCACATTATGAAAATAGCTAATGCCTGATATCCAAGAACGCATTCTAGCTTAATACCCTATTCGCAAAGAACATATCACAATCCTTCGTATTGACTCTACAAAATTATGTCACTTTAGCATTTTATCCCAGGACGTGTGATACATTATGTGGCGTTCCTCTTGGACGCGCCCAAATCAAAGAGCAATGCCTCTAAAATAGCACGTTATACCTTAGCACTAAGCTAGCTCTAGCCTCTCCGCGCTGGAACCAGGCTAGCACTAGCTCATCAGGCTGCGTCCCCAAGGGACGTGCCACAATACTTTACACAAGTGATATGGTTTTATAATACCCTATATAAAATAACCGCAATCGCACGGTGTCTACAATGCAGACAACGACAAGTACGGGTCGAACCCACTGGGAGCGGGGACAATACTGCAATTAATATTCTTAATAACTAACCAGAAACAATATTTTGGGATTTTTAGATTTATGAATAAAATAATAAAATAAAATAAACTAATGAAACAACTAACCAAAGAGAGTCGGTAACCAGGGTTTTCAGTATCCACCATTATTTCTATTTAATTACTAAAGTGAAACAAACTCCTGAATATTCATCTATTGTTCGTTCTATCGACATCACCTATTATATGTATTAGAGTCGTAAATATCACTGGGACACCCTAAGCATGGCGTATCAAAAGCTCTAAGTCTCGTGCATACACCATCTAATTGCGTTAGCGAGAAAATAATACGAAACTAATTATAGGTTCTCAAATAATATTTGGCTCTTCTAAGCATACCCCATCTAAGGATTTAACCCAAGCATGAAATATCAAATAAATAGGCAAAAATATTTGTTATCCTATTAATTCTGCGCATAGGTTACTATACTGTACAGAACCGGTGAAGCAACAACTAATTTAGATTTAAATCAATAAACAAAATCATGGAACTAATCTTATTCAAATCATATTAGTCTTTATCAAATAATTCAATTTAATTGATCTAAACTTTTAAGTGGTTTCAACATTAAACCCTAACTACAAATTTAATGAGACATGGAGATGGGGTTGGGTTTCTCAAAACCCATAAAAATAATTAAGAGAAAGTAGAGAGTAAAAGATAAAACCGAAATAGACGTCTTCTTCCTGTCTTTTCTCTCTGTACAACACCCAGAAGACCCCTTCTCTTTTCACGCCTCTCTCTTCTTCAATTTTCTCTCCTGAAGCCTCCACCTTCACGTATTCTCCTATAGGTCTAGCTACTAGGTCTTTCTTTTTCCTAGCTCTTCTCCCACCTTCACCGCACAAACCACTAACCTCTCTAGCTTTTCTTTCCCTTACAGAACCTAAGATCCTAAAAAAAAAAAAATCCAATATCTTGTCTGCCTACTACCCTACTATCCTTCTTTCCGTCAAACCCAAGAAGAAAACCTCAAGGAGCCTCCACCTGCTTCTCCTACCTCTTCATACTTCACAAAACCTAAAATGAAAGCTCTCAAGAAAACAGTTCCTCCAATCGAATCCCCTTCTCAATCTTTGTCTTTTTCTATTTATACCTTTCACCATCACGTGGCTAGACCCTACACTTTCTCTCCAATTCTTTTTAACTTTCTCTCTCACTAGGTCCTCTTCCACCGTACCACCTCTTTTAGGTAATCTTTCCCATGTGACCTACTCTTCCTAGCCACGTTAACCATACCACCTCCATGTTCTGTCCGCTCTTTATACTATCCGCCTAGCCAACCTAAGAAATACCTCCTAACCAAGAAAGAAAACAGAAAACATCCCAACCTTCCCTTGCGTCAGTCTCAAGTACCTGCCTACCTACTCTGCTAGGTCCTTCTGTCAGTCGTCTTTTTCAAACCTCACAAGCATAAAAATCAAAGTCATGTACGTCTGACAATACCTAGCTGCAGCCTACCACTTTCACTTTCTTCCTTTCACCTCATCACGTCAGCTGTAGCCTACTCCAAACAACACCTACTTCTCCAACAACCAGACTACACCCCAAGCCAACGTCCCTAGAAGACCTCCCACAATCACATCTTTTTTTCCACCTGATTTGACCAACACCTAGCCACATGCTCACTTCATCTATGTCCTTTGCTCAACGCCAGCCAATTCCAAAGGTAAGCAAATGAGCCCATTTAACCAATTTATGTATAATTTCGGGTTTTATGTATACTACCTATAAAAACATAAAAATATATTATTAGTACAAATTCAAGCACTAAAAAATATAAATTAAGCGGTAAATATGTATGAATTAAGCCCGTATCAACAAGCGCTAACTTAGGCAGCGTCCGTAATGGACGCGACACACCTAAGCGCTAGCTAAACTTAGGTCACGTTCTCAAGGGACGCGACGCACCTAAGCGCTCAAAACGCTAGCTAACTCGGGTAGCGTCCTCAAGGGACGTGCCACACCTAAGCGCAGCTAACTTAGATCGTGTCCTCAAGGGATGCGCCACACCATTAAGCGCTAGCTAATTTAGGTTGCGTCCCTAAGGGACGTGCCTCACTATTGATGCGCTAACTCAAGTGCTAGCCACACACTTTGCGCTAAGCGCTAGACCTATTTTAGGTCGTGTCCTCAAGGGACGCATCACACTTAACACTTTACTCAAAAGCACTAACCTCATCTAGGTTGCGCCCCCAAGGGACGCGCCACGTTCTTAAGAACCTTCACACAATCTTGGCTTCAAACATCTTTTAGATTTGTGTCAAGTCACTTCTAAGCTAACATTTGGCCATTAAAATTACGCCATGTTACTACTAAGATAGTACATGGATACTAAACTTACCAGACTCAATATCAATCAGTCTGATTACCAAACTAGTGAGTTGTGCAACTTGCCTCACTAGCTTAACAAGTCCTCGACTTGACTTAAAACAAAGTGGCAGTCCACGACTCCATTATTTCCATGAGATGTCAAATACAATATATGAGGGGGTTCTCATTGGGGTATTGGTCTGGAGGTCTACGACAATCATACGTTGTGGAAACACATCCACGAACAAAAAGGTAAAAAATAGTGGGACATTTACAATGTAGTCAAATATCGGTTTGTATCGGTCGAGAGCGATACACTGGTACACCTTTGTATCGGGGAGATTTCGGTTCCAAATATCGGCAAAATATCGGTACACACATTTTATACCAATAATTATTATATCAAACGTTTTTTCCATGTTGGACCTATTAAGATATAAAACTAGTACTCATTAATGAGTAACAATTGAAAACCCTAGAACTAGGATAAGGAAATTCATTTATTATTCTTTTGTTGTTGTTTTTTTTTGTTGTTGTTTTTTGTTTTGTTTTTTGTTTTTTGTTTTAATTATTTTTTTGTTTAAATCCCCCACCCTAATTTTGGCCATATCGGTCATTTCGACCATCTCGGTCAACTCATTTCGGGTCATCTCGGCCGAAATTATCGGTCAAATACCGTATCGGCGATATAGCGTGTCTCGTCTCGGATGAGTACCGAAACTGGTATTATCGGCGAGATTTTAGCCATCTTGGCCGAAATCGACTACACTGGACAGTTCAAGACAGTTAAGAGCACGAGGAGTAGTGGTCATACAAGTCCTCCCTATTTTTTAGACATGACTTAAGTACAATCTCCATAATCGTTAGTCTTTTACTTCTTTTGCAACTTCCACCGCTTGCGAGAAATCAGTGTATCTCCTCCAAAATATTAACAGATGGCTTCATCTATTCAAAAAAAAAAGAGAACTAAAAGACAAGATATACAGAATTAACGATTCATCCTAGAGATAATCCATTCTTCATCACACACTACTCATCACACTGAGACTTCTCAACCTTATTTGCTTCCATCCCCTAAGACCTACCCATTTTCTCCACCTTTGTGATCGAAGCAGGACGTGAACGACCATTTCTTGGTTTAGGCTCGTCCCGTTCGATCTTGATCTCTCGAACCTACCAGAAAGTACTATTTTGCAGTATATTGTTTTCACCCAAAAACAATTGGCGACCACCAGCGGGAGATCAACCTCTTGATTACAAAATCCAATTTTCAATCGTTCAAAATGGTGGATCTTAGGTCAGGAGCATTTACTAAACCTAATCCAACACTAATAATACTGGTGGTGGCCGCTCTAAAACTACTCCTGCTGCAACCAATCCTCTTCTCACCAATGTTGCTACTAACGCCACCACTATACCTTCTCATGTGACACGACTGCTGAAAACACCAGGAATACACGAAGGCCGCTCAATATTATTGATCTGATACATAGACATGAGGTTATTACCAGAACGCAAAAAGACATGGCTACCTCTCAGAAAGAGTTACTCACTTGTCTCAAGACCCTTGCGGAACAACTTTCTCCAGAACTAATCTGTCACCAGTTGCAGCAATCAACGATTCCAAGACTACCAACGCAAACATCTCCAGAATCAACATTCAAGACAATGACGAGATCTTTATTCAAAGAGGATGATCAAGGAGCCAACAATCCAATCTTGTCACCCATGAAAATCTGGAGAGACTTTTACAATTTCTTGGCAGGGAGGGACCAGTCTCACTTCATCAGTACCAACCTCCATACCTTACCGTCATCCAAAAGACCCCTTCGCTATGGGATATCTCTCCATATTCTCCCTCTATAATGGGGATGAAAAATTCTAATATCAACATCAGTGGAAGCACCATCCTCAACAAGTATGCGAGAGGGAGTCCTCTTATGATTTTCAGTATGGGAGATGACATTATCCACATCAAAATCAATGGTAACTCCCGTTCTTTCGTTAACAAGCTCATCTTTTTGATTTTGGTCATCCTCCCCCTAAAAGTAGAGAGGTTACATACATATTAGGTTAGAACATCTCAAACATAAAATTCTTGAGCATGAACCATAAAAATCACTATACATACTCATAACCATCATATGTATATATTATAAAAATAATATTTTAAGTGTTACATGGTCCGAACCTATTACAAGATATTTTGCAAAAACCGCGTCAAATACCATTTACACAGCCTTCTATAAACTCTGAATCTGGCGACAATCGGTGATGAATCTGAGTATGAATATTATGTAAAAAGTTTTATATGGGTGTCTACTACAACTACTAAAAGCGCGCACCAATCGGATAAACGAGCTAAGAGTTATCGCCGAAACGGTGAACGGTGTCATGTCAGAATTTTCCTGGATACTTCCTGAATTTTACTGTTGGGTCGTTTTGACGCCCAAACAAGCTCAAAACCTGGATTTTTCCCTCTATGACGTAGAAAATTGTTTTCTAATAAAGATAGAGCGGTCAATCATCAAAAACGGAGGTCGTATGAAAATTCTACAATGTTTTTCCCTAGCACTGACGAAAATCTATAAAATTCTTTGTAAATTTGAGCATGGTTACGCTTATATGAGAACTTTAAGGAGTTCACACATTCTACCATGATCATAAGAAGTATAAACTTACTTGAGACGGGTCCGAGCTAACGAAAGAGCCTGATGTTACTTCATCTCCGTTGCCCACTTCTCCATTAACAACAGTGAAATCAGATTCTTCGCAAACTTCGTCAGTATGAGACGCTTCTTCAAGCTTTTCATCCTCAGAATTGTCTTCATCCACCGTGTCTGATCGAGGTGTCAAACTCGTCAAAAATATTCATTACTTTTCGTACACTAACTAGTATAATAATGATAAGCAGGTTCGTTCCTAAGGGAGCGTTGAGTTAAAGTTATGGATAAATTTATGAAAATAAAAATAATGCAAAGATACGAAAACAAGTAAAAAAAATCGAGACGAGGATGAGAATGATTAAGGATTCTTTCCCCACTAGTGAACATGAATGCAAGTGAAATCTTCTTTAAAATATGTTTATTAAAAACCCTAGACAAGTTATGAGTTCAACAAGTTCATTAGACTCCAAGAGACTCCAAGGTCACTTCGTAGAATAAGTTCTCTACTCATTTCTAGCCAATCAAGTCACTTTGAATAAGCTCTCTAATGTAACTTTATTGGTCGATATGCTCCGTGAGTCGGGTTGATCCTAACCACGTGCTTATAAGTTCGACATATTAACGTAGAGTTATCTTTCACATATCAAAATCCACAACATCCATTGCAACGTTGATGTTTCGCTACTTTTGATTAAATCGTCGTAACTATTACGGATTATGAGTCAATAATCTAACATTAGAATTGCAAACAAGATATTCAATTGGCCGTTTGAACACTCACAAACAATCCATGGTCATAAGCTCGACAAAAGATAAACAATAAAACAATATAAAAAAAAAAATTAATTTAAAACATATCACATAGTTTAGAAATTATCCCTAATCAAATAATAACTTAGCTAGATACAAATAATAACTTAGCTAGATATATTGGAATTTATAGCAATTAAAATAATATAAAACAAAAATTAAAACAACTAAACCAAAAGCAGGTGGAATTGTATTGTTGTTGTATCCCGAAACTGTGGTCGTGAACTCAGGCCTGCTGGCTCGGTCTGATGGTGGCTAAGCTATTGGCTTGGTGCTGAGGTAGTGGTTATGCAGATGATGGATGTGCTGATGTAGATGGATGGCTGTGAATTGTGGAGCATGAACTGCAGGTGATGAATGAGCCTCACTGGAGGGTGAGTTGCAAGTGATTTCTGGTGGTGAAAGGGGTTGCAGAGGAGCAAAGCTCCTCTCTGTTGGAGATGTACGGCAGCGGTGAGGGGTATATGGATCTGCTGTCGAGGGTCTTCTTTTATAGCTCTCATATCTCCTGCAATATCGAAATCACCACAAAACCACTTTCCTAATCTCAGCTAAACTCTAGATACGTTCATCAATCACAACAATTAACCATGAAATCAACGGCAGCAACATTCCTTTCAATAGCCTGTTTTCTCGGCTAAAAACTCTTTCCAAGTACAACCCACTCTTTCCTAAATTCAGCTGATGTTTCCCTGTTTATCTCAACTCCTAAATAAACTCCTAATCTTCCGAAGAGATTCACCGAACCCATGGCAGCAGCAGCACATAGTTCACAGCCATCGAACCTTGGCTAGCAGCAACACATAGCTAAGTCAGAACTGGTTCAGTCATTTACTCGAACAGGTTTTAAGCGTCTTGCAAACTGGAGTTGGATAGAACTCGTTTGAATTTGTTGTAATGTTCATTATTTCTCCTTCCCTGCAACCCATTAACACAAACCACACACAACCTATTTCATATAACACAGACAATTCAAATAATTTCAGCTCAAGAACAAGCTTTTCTCGGCCATCAGTTCACGGCAAAACCATTCATCTCTTCCCTGAATTTCTTTTATCGCTGTATCAATCTATCTTCTCTGTAGCAGTAACAGCGCAAACTCCTTTGTACACAGCCAACAATTCCTCTTTTCTATCCGTTTCATCTCTCAATGTCCCTTCATTCTCACTAGTAATCTCGACTGAAACCCATTCATGGCAACAGTCTTCTTATACTGATTTCTCAGGTAAGACCACACCCAAAACTCATCTCAGCTTCTTCTTCTCTGTAAGTTTCTCTCGTTTCGAGCTCTTTCTTCTATTTCACTGAAGACAGCACTTCATCGACCACTGAGTAGAACCCACTATCTCTGATTCATTCTCCATCTGCAACTTAAACCGCAAACCCATTCTTCTCTTTAATTATTCCTTGTCTCTGTTTGTTCTTGAAACCCATGGCAACAATTCTCAGAGAACCATCCTCACGGCAATCTGCTTAGAACTCGACCACATCTCTGCTAGTTTCTCAACTCTCGCTGTACTCAATTTCTCTGTCAAAACCCATCTTGAAACAACAATACTCAATTAGATCTTCTTTCTTCTCTTCAATCTTCTCTGTTGCCCTTTGGTTTCTCGCTGGATATCAGAATCAGACCCAAACTTCCCTGTTGCTCTAATACTCACACCAACGCAACATCTCTCGTTCCCTTGGTTAGCCGGCGGCACCAAATTGCCCCTTTTGTTGCAGCGACAAAGATAAGCGAGAGGGACCTAACATTTAAGAGAGGTCGACCTAGGTTTAGATAAAAAAGATATGGATCTAGGCACCCCATATTTAGCTGCCCCTTAAATGTATCTCGTAAGAAAACAATGGTGGCCTGAGTAATTTCATTTTTTTTTGACACTAAAGATTTGTTGTTTGCTAGTTTCGAATCCATCAACACCAAACGCTCTCAAGCAAAGAATTGAGCTCTTATTTCTCTTCTTTTATATCTCATGACTCCAATGTACATATAAAACTCAAAACAAATATAAAATACGAAATTTATAAGAAAAATAGCGAAGAAAGCATAATCAATTGATAATAATTAAGGTGTTTTAGACACCTATCAAATTCCCCCATACTTAGACTTTTTAGTCCTCGAGCAAACTAAACTAAACTAGACTAAAATACAACAACTCCCTTTCGTTGAGGTTACAAATACAATTAGCATGTGTAACAAGCCTTTAAACCCTTAGGTGTCCCTAATGGACGAGTTACAGTCTCGTGAGGGTTTACAAGAGATTTACCCATAAAACCTACTATAACTTTCAAATATTTCAAAGCACATGCATCCAAAGAGCTAAGAGGACATAAAGTTTCTGCACACTATTAATAAGAAGTTAGAAATGTCAAAGAACATTATTCTCATGCTTAACTCTTGAGTTAGGAGAAAAACATCATATGAAAGAATTCAGGTTCGAGAGCGATCAAATGTTTCGACTTCTGCCTCACCAATAGGGTTCTATAAAATTGCACTCAAAAGACGCACTTTATGGTTCTCATGTGTGCAGACAGGAATGAAGATAGAAAATTCGTACATGTTGAATGATGGGTAAGTAAAACCTTTCGAATTATATTTGAATACCCCATAGAAACAGGGGAAGAAAAGAACTTATTTTCTGATGATCTCTAAGAAAGGAAATCAACCACTATGCAAGGATGGGAATGCTCACTCACCTTCTCATCCAATCTACAATCAACACCACTCTCATAGAAACGTCTTTGGCTTTGACTTCAACTATAGACGATGAACTCTTGAACTTCATAGAACTTCGACAATTTCTAACTCTTTTCTTATAATTCTTGTTGCTTGAAACTTCTTTATAAATTTCTTCTTTCCCACGACCTTAGTGACTAAATACAAAAGGAAATATACACTAAAACAATATACTTTTTTTTCTTCTTTTTTTTCCCGTTTTTTTTATTATTATTAGAAATATGAATTACAAACTAAAAGAATAACAATGAAACTAATATGATCGTGGGGAAAAGATTTTACCACTTGACTTTTTACAACTTGTATTGTCTCGGTATCATAAACTTCACAAAAATTCACTTCTTTTGATATTTTCGTTATTGTACTTAGTCTTCAACTAAGATATAAAAGTATGATCCTTGTATTGTTACTTCACTTTGAATCTTAATTTTGCTCTTCTTTGTAGTGTTGCTTGTAAACCTTGAACGTCTTCAACTTTCTTCAAATTTCTAATGTTCTGGATGTTGATGATGATGGTGTTTATATGGATATGTTGTTGTTGTTGTTGAGAGAGAATAGTTCCAACTGCAAATCAAACTACAAGGTAAGGCTTTTTTTCTTCGTAATTCTGATGTCACCCTCATGATTGGTAGAATTAGCACTCAACAGATCAAAAACTAGTGCTAAAGTGGTACGGGGTTGGGTAACTCATCATTCTACCCGTAATTTGCGCAGCTAAAACACTCTAAACGGAAAGTTGAAGGTTTGTTGCCTCACTCATATATGGATAATTAATGATCAACTTCTCTAACATTGTATTCTTTATGCACCTAGTTCGCCATCGACGGTTTAAGTCACTTTTTGTTGGCATTACCTCTCAACAACTAAGAAACCCGAATATATTTATCTAATACTTCTAAATTTAGTTATTTCGGTAAGAACTCTGTATGTAAACTTAGATAGAAGTATACTAAGTGGCTCTAAAATATCTAAAAGTTGGAGGTTTATGCAAATAGTTACAAGAAAGTTAAAAAAATTCTACCTAAAAAGTGAATAACTAAGAATTCTATATGCTTAACCACTCCCCCACACTTAAACTTTACATTATCCTCAATGTAAATTGACTCCTCCAATGTAAAATCAAGGTGGGAAATCCTATAATGATATGAAAATTCAGAAAAATAAAAAATAAAAAAAAGAAATACTAAACCAATGGGTTGCCTCTCATGCAACGCTTAGTTTAACGCCCTCATCCTGACTTTCTGTTCGCCCATACACCAACAATCTGAAAATTTGTGGATCCGTCCAGAAAAAAATCTGCATTGCTAACAATAGCTTCGCAAGAATATTGCATAAGATAATAAAAGTGAAACTATCGTCCCATAAGAGTTACCCCCACACTTAGTCCATTATACACTCTAAAGTGCATACAAAACATAAGTGGAAGGAACTTCTATGTGTTCCTCTTGGCAAACCTGCATGGTGTTAGACTCAAACACATATGGCGGATACTTAGATGCAAGGAATTCAGATAAAACTTTTGAAGCACACAATTCCAGCCCCAAATTAGGAATTTTCCTAAAAGATGGATTAAAAACTTTTTAAGAGACTACTTCTAGTTTGGGAGGATCATCATTAGATAGAGATTCATACATAGGGTTAGACAAACCTTGCAAAACCTTTTGTATATAGAAGATTCAGCTTTACATAGACCCTATTCGCATGTGGACTCTCATCTTCTCAGGCATACTATCATCTCAGGTCTCACAGCATCTCCCAAGAAGATCTTACCACATTACAAGATGTCATCAACCTTGTATAAATACTTCTCCACTGTTGTAAACATGTTGTCTCAATTTCCGATGCTGTCGATACCATCCATGTTGTTGAATATTTCCGTTAATGGGATATCAAACCAACAGATGTTCTAAAAGAATTAATATGTTCAAGTCTACGACAAGAGCACTAGAGTCTATCGCCAGCCCCATCTGCAGTTCAGATCTACCATCAGCTTCTTTTGTCGTTTTCTAATATATCCAACCTTGTTGCTATTAACTACAACTCAAAGCATCGTCTCTGAGTGTCTTATCTCTCATCACTGCCGCCTTATTAATGCTGCCACTAGCACTTGATTGCTGCATACTCAAAACATAAGCACCGGTGTCTACTACTTGATCACATGAAAGTTTGAGTCTAAGGCCCAACTCTGCATCAAAGACATTGCTCGGAGGAGACAGAGCTAAACAAGTTTCATCCCTGACCAATGGTGTTGCTTATAAATGTACTCTCCATGACCTTGGATGCTGGTAGCTGCTCAACCAACGTGATTGGATCAGAAGATCAACCCATCTATGCTTTCTTGGCCCACGAATTATAAATTTTGGGCAAGAACATGGACATTTACTAATCCCAACCAGGTTTAATGCTAAGGGGCACATATCTCAATCTCAGAGAAACATGAGCAAAGTAGATATCCTTATATTCTTAAAATTTTGATTATACGTATATAATTACTATAAACATATTGTCACCATCTAGTGCTTACTGCACAACATTACTGTTCCTCACTAAGCAGGGGACTTAATATAGATGGTGGGTTTTTTATAAGGGTCAGAATAATAAAATCACCCTTCTGCCTAATTGCAGGAACATAGAAGTATCCGCGTATATTTATGACTTCACATCAGAATACAAAATACTATATTTCTACCTATATTCCGCAGGAAAATTAAGAATATAGTCTCTAAAAATAACTACATTCTTTCTATATTGACTATATAGTCTATCAAATAAATCTCAAGCTCCTAGATGGATTGCCCACTAGTATAGAGCAACTTGAGACTTCTCTAGTGCTATTCTTAGAGTTTTTTTCTGTATCCAATGACTTCTCTAGTGTTATTCCTAGAGTTTTTCTGTATCCAATGTCAATACTCAAATTCTTACTGCTATACGCACATTATGAAAATAGCTAATGCCTGATCTCCAAGAATGCGTTCTAGCTTAATACCCTGTTCGCAAAGAACACAACACAATCCGCCATCCCGACTCTACAAAAATATGTCACTTTAGCATTTTATCCCAGGACGTGTCATAAATTATGCGTCGTTCCTCTTGGACGCGCCTTAATCAAAGAGCAATGCCTCTAAAAGAGTACGCTATGCCTTAGCACTAGGCTAGCCCTAGCCTCTCCGCACTAGCACCAGGATATCACTAGCTCATCAGGCTCCTAATGCATGTCATAAGTGCAAAAAATTACTCAATATATTTCTCACTAATTAACTAGTAATATAGCGATAGTAAGGATCGTTCCCACAGAGAGTTGTGTAATTGAGATGTTATTTGGATTAATAAAACTAAAATAAAGTAAAATACAAAAGGGGGTTTTGAGATTTAATTAACTAAAAAGTCAAAAATAATAAGAAGAAAGAGATGATTAGGGAGTCCTTCGCTGTTACCAAACATTGACTGAGTTAGTATACTTATCTATCTTTTATTAGAATCATTCATCATCAACCGTATAATAGCTGCTAACGCAGTGCTATCCCTAAAACTCCTTGTATCACTGAATGCCAAAACGCTCGAACACCAAATTTTGTCCAACTGAACCGCCAAGTAGTAGCAAACTCAAGGTGTAACCCAATCAAATGCTTTAGGGTTTGTGAATTTAGGTTGATCTTAGCATCAAAACTCTTAGCGTAAGGTCCTGCTTACTATTGTTGTCTTCACAAGCGATTTCTCCACAGAATCCTTCTGCAAGGTCTCATGTTCTCTAATTGTGTAACGAGTTATTCAACAATTACACGGGTATCCTAACTCTCCACTACTAATAGAATAATCAATAGATTAATTTAGCGTGCACTCCAAATAATCTAAGAATTACTCATAAACCTTCGATATAGTAAAGACAAGTGACAATGATCAAAACTCCGAATAAACTTGTATTATTGTATAAAGCTTTACGTCTAGAACATTGAATTCATCATTAATCAAAAAAAGGTTTAGCTACTCGTATTACAAGGAAGAAGAAGATGAAGAAGAATGGTGGTTCCCCTCTAAAGGGGTAAACCCTAGGTTTAAGATGTAGAAGTTGTGATGTGAGAGGTAGAGTATATGAGATTACTTAAAAGATGTAAAGATGTTTTGTTTGAGCCTTAAACATCTTCTTTTACATCCTTCAATGCTTGGACCTCAAGTATCATCTCCTTCTAGGGTTTAAAATCCTTCCTTAACCATGTTTCCTTGCTTTAAAAGTCAAAATACGTCAAAACACTTCACTTGGGTTACCCACAGTCGGCATAACCGATTTCCATGAACTGTGTCGACTTTAGGACCAAAATAGCTCAAAATTTATGTCTCAAGACTTGCTACATTCGGTATTGTTGATTTCCAATGAGCAATGCCGAAAGTTGAGCTGTATATCACTTTTCTTCATCTCAATTATTTTGTTCATAACTTCTTCGTCCGAACTCGGAATGACCTCATTCTTTCTACGTTCACTTTATATTATCGTTATATTAAAGATGATATTAAGAACTCCTCGATTTGAATTAGTTGAATTTGTCTTGGATCCTTCTCCATCAGTAGACTTCAATTTCCTTGTTCATTTCACGTCGCAATGAACTTCTTTCTCGTTCTTTAGTCTTGGGATGCTTGAATACTTGGAGTACTTCACTTATTAACTCTTTTGTATCCACTTTCACTCTTATTGGGATGATTCAACTAATATAAGACATAAGATAGAAAACAAACACAATAACAAGTAATATGCAAGAATTATAACAAATATTAGTATAGATTTGATACTAGAAACATGTGAATTAAGCATTTATCAACTGTGTCCGCAAGGGACGTACCACAACACTTTGCGCTAACTTAGGCAGCGTCCTTAAGGGACCCGACACACCTAAGCGCTCAAAGTGTTATCTAAACTTAGGTCGCGTCCTCAAGGTATGCGACTCACCTAAGCACTCAAAGCGCTAGCTAAACTTAGGTCACGTCATCAAGGGACACGACGCATCTAAGCGCTAGCTAACTTGGGCAATGTCCTTAAGGGACGTGCCACACCTAAGCGCCTAAAAAGCTAGCCAACTTAGGTCGTGTCCTCAAGGGACGTGCCACACCATTAAGCGCTAGTTAATTTAGGCTACGTCCCTAAGGGACGCGTCTCACTATTGATGCGCTAACTCAAACGCTAGCCAAAAACTTTGCACTAAGCGCTAGCCTTATTTTAGGCTGTATCCTCAAGGGAGGGATCACACTTAGCACTTTACTTATAAGCGCTAACCTCATTTAGGCTGCGCCCCCAAGGGACGCGCCACACTTCTTTTTCAAGCACTGGCGTAATGGCACCACTATCCCTATATGGTTTATCTATCAAATCTCGTTCTTAACCGCGCTATGACTAGTCCTTAAGAAGCTTGACACAATATCAGTGTAGATGGTGGGTTTTTAACAAGGTATAGAATCGTAAAATTACCCTTTGCAAAGCAACAAGAACATATATATGCATATTTATGCGCATATGCTTAATAAAAGATATTATGTCTCTACCTATATTTCGCAAGCGAATTAAGAACGCAGACTTTGTTTAAACCTTATAAATTGGCCTTGTAGCCTCCTGAATACTCATAATATTCATGCCATATCGAACTAGTCTAAAGTCGTATTCCACGGTTGAATTCCTTGAACTTGCCTCGAATGCGAACCGATGTTCTGACAACATCCATAAAACTCGGGAATAGCTAATGATTAAACCCTGGAATACATTTAGCTTAATGCTTCATTCGCAACGAATGCTCCTCAAAATGCTCTTCTGAGCACAAGTATGTCACTTTAGCACTTTGCTTAAATGTAAGCCATAAATAATGCTTCACTCTTCTCGGATGCGCCAAAACTAAGAAGCAATGCCATAAAGATGCATTAAACCTCTGAGCTAGGCTAACTCTAGCCTTGTCTCATATTAGTGCCAAGTTAGCACCATCTATTTGTCTTACCACCGCATTGGCACCAGTTAGCTACATTAACGCTAAAAGCACGAACTTTCCTGGTGTTAAACTCTAGTTCATGAGAAGTGCTAACTAAATAAAAATGGTCTAGCACATTTTAGCCTAATAAAGCCTTATCCAACGTATCACTACCTTGGCACATAAACCCTAGCACCAAAGTGCTAACCCTAGTATAAACGCCAAATGCGCTAACCCTAGTGTCCAAGTGTGTCGCAAGGCCTATGTGCCCCAGAGTTATGTTCTAGCCCCATGACTCCCTTTGCTAGCCATACGCGTCACTAGCCTTGGCGTACTTGGATTTTCCTCTACGTCCATGACTAGCTCCTCAGCGCCATGGCTCCTCAGCGTCATGGCTCCTTAGCGTCCAAGGCCATGCGTCCCTAGCTAGCTTCCTCGGCGTCGCATCCCTGGAACCCTTGGATTCTCCTCAGCGCCATAGCCCCTCCGTCTCACTAGTCTTGGCGCCCTGGATCCTCCTCCGGGTCACTAGCCTTGGCACCCTTGCCTTCTCCTTGGCGCCCTCGGCCCTAGCTCCTATGCGTCCTTGGCCAAAGGCTAACACGTCTCATGATGGTTAATACATCTCAAGGTTCTATGGGATGCCCTATAGAGTCCAACGCATCCTTAGAATCCTCCATGATTTATCCAATAAGTCTCAAGTTCTAGTACGCTTCTTGGTCTCACATACTCATACTTAGTGACTTAGCCACATGTACGTTAATACTAAAACCCCAGTGCTAACTATACAATTAAAGTGCTAACTTCAAACCTCATTGGTACTAGCTTCCTAGCCCTAGTACAATTAATATTTATCAGAAGATTTGCATATTGGCCTTACTCCTGAGACGTTAGCACATTAGCCTTTTTACACTAAAAGAGCTAAAATATTCTTATTTGTGTTAAGTAGATAGTGTTAGTTTTGCTAGCAAATTTCCTCATAAATACGCATTTCTTCTCAATATAGATTATAAATTGAGTCTTATATGAATTCCAACAGGTCTCCTTGCTCGAGGGGCCCTCTACAACATTTGGCCTCAAAGGCTTCCCAGACTTACGATAAGTCGCTTCTGAGCTAATACTTAGCCATTAAATATGTCATGTTACTTTCACATAAGTACATGACCATTAAGATTCCCAGACTTGACACTAATTAGTATGGCTATTAATGCAATGAGTCACACCACTTGTCTCACTGACTTAGCAAGTCATTTGACTTGGCTTGACTTAATCAAAAACATAGTGGCTTATAACTCCACTATTTCCACGAGATATCAAATACAACATGGGGGGATTCTCATTGGGGTATTGGTTTGGCGGTCTACGACATCGTGGGTGGTGAAACCACCCCCAAGAACAATAAGGTAAAAAGGAGTAGGCGTTTACAGAGCAGTTTAGGGGATGAGGAGTAGTGGTCAGACATGTCTTCCCTATTTTCCAGGCGCCACCCCACCACAATCACCACTTCTATATCTCTCCCTAACTTCCATAATTTACGATAAATTAGTATATGTCATCTTCAAACTATAGATAAATGATTTTCATCTTTTTGAAATAGCACAGAACAAGAGACAAACAACACAATTAGTCTGAAGAAACCAAAAACCTACAGAATTAGCGATTCCTCTCAGGAGAATCCATTCTTCTTCACACACTACTGATATTTCTCATCCTTTTTTGCTTCCCTCCCCTAAGAACTACCCAAATCCTTTCTATCTTTGTAATCGAAGCAGGACATGAATGGCCATTTCTTGGTTTAGGCTCGTCCTATTCGAGCTTGATCTCTCGAACCTACTTGAAAGTACCATTTTGCAGTACGTTTGTTTTTACTTTAAAAAAATTGGTGACCATAGTGGGAGATCAACCTCTCGATTACAGAAGCCAAATTTCAGTTATTCAAAATGATGGATCTTAGGTCTGGAACAGTTAAAACTCCAATAGTCAGTTCAGGTAATACTGGTGGTGGTGATTCTGAAAACACCCCTATTGCTGCTGAACCTCCCAATACCAATTCTACTACTACACCTCCTCTCGGTGACAAAACCACTGAGGACGCCGAGAATACTCAAACTCCAATCAACATAGCTGATTTGATGGAGAGACAAGAAGTCCTTGCCAGTTTTCAGGTGGACATGGCCACTACTCAGAAGGAGGTGCTCGCTTGTCTCAAGACCCTGACGAAGCAACTCTCTCTAGAACAACGACATTCGTAACGGAGCAGACCAAGACCAATTTTGCAGCGACTGCTGATGCTGAAACATTTGGGGCTCGAAAAGACAAAAGAGTCCATATCGTTCATGATCGACCACCATAAAGGTACCAGCAATCCAATTTTGTCACCCATGAAGACCTGGAGAGACTCGCTCGAATGACTAAGATGTGGATGTACTGGATTGTCTACTACCCCTTAATTTCTTGAATGTGGAAGCTCGAAACATTAACAGACTCCTATGAAATCATGGGAAGGAGGATTCACCCTCGGCCCATCAATACCAACCTCCCTACTCGCTTGAAATTCAAAGGGTCCCTTTACAGGGAGGTTACTCGTCTCCAACTTTCTCATTGTATAATGGAACTGGAAATGCTTGTGAGCACGTCTCTCGATTTCTCGAATCACTCTAGGGACATGAATACAATCATGTACTATGTCTCATAGAATTTTCAACGTCCCTCACTGGAAGGGCCTACACGTAGTATAACAACATTGCTCCCAATATCATATCTGACTAGGAAGACATGGTTAATGCCTTCTATAAAAAGTACTTTTTCGTCTCCGAGCAAATCACCCTATCAGACTTGGGAAGAATGTTCCAAAGAAATAATGAGCACTCTAATGAATATGTGAGAGATTCAGAATTCAAGAACTGGATTGTCATGACCCGAATATAACAGAACATCAACTAGTGGAGCTCTGCATCAATGGTATGATCCTTGTCTATCGTGCTCTTTTAGAAAATTTACGCTTTCAGACTTTCTCTAAGCTACACGAAGCCGCAAAGCGATCTGCTACAACTACTCCTGCCCTCATGGAGAGGACCATATCAACAAACAGTACAATGTTCAACCATCAATGAGTGTTGTCAGTAACGAAGCACCCCAAAGGAAGGACCCATCCCAGCAGGAATTACAAGCCAAGCGTCTTCCTACCACCCCAGCTGTGAATCAGGGACCAATCCAGCGAGTTACTCGCTCCCAAGGTGATCCTAAGGGGTCAAAACAACAACATGTACGACAACCACAAGAGCAAGACATAAAGCCTGATATAACTTGCCCTGATTTTCCAATTCCCATGGAAGAAGTCCTTGAACTACTGGAGGCGTGGATACAAGAAGGAATCATCAAATTACCACATGTACGATGCCCACCTACTCCTCAAGAAATGTTAGATCCGACATATTGTCGGTTCCATCGGTTTGTTAATCATCCTACCAACGAGTGTAATGGTCTGAGATGCATTTTCAAGGAGAAAATAGAATCAGAGGAGTTGTAACTGTGGACTGAAGGGATTCACAAAAATCCACTTCCTGTTAGAAGCTTTACTGTCTCTGAAGAGCTAGTTAACCGAACAGTCCAATCATTAATAAAACGTTATGTGAAATCCTCAACTTTTAAAAAGATCAACACAAATTTTTTTCACTGCACTCAATCAAGTTGTATCTGGCGAACGTCTACCATCTCTCGTTGAAGACACTCCCGCCCGAGACAAGCCCCATTCGGAAGACATAATCAACTAAAATGACGAAGGGCACGACCGGGGAATTTTCACTACTGCTCACCTCAGGAATATTAAGTTCAGAAAGGAGCTAGTAGATGCTGGTATGGATGTCAATGTTATCAGTGTCACAACTTTGAGGGCCGCTGATAGACACATTTTTGTGTCTAAATTGTGCTCAATTCTCTATTTTGTTAATGCTTGATTTTATACTATTTACGAGTTTTTATGTCTTTGTAGGTATTTTTGAGAAATAAATATTTGTTGAAAAATCGGCTCAAAAAGTGTTAAAGGCACCTACCAGTTGGATTGGGGGCACCCCTTCTTTAAATTCAAAAAGTTGAAATTGGCGGGAAATGTTCTTCACGTACAGAAAATTCATGAATTAGTAGCAACCGAGTTTTAAGGCATTGTTGGATGATTTCAAGCTACCCAAGTAAAGAAGAAACCAAAAGAAGATCAAACACGTCACTACAGAGTGATTCATGCCGAAAAAATCGCTGCAAAATCAAATCCAAGCCGGAAAAGGATAATACTCCCTGTTTGAGATTACACGTGATTGGAGTTGGTTTTAGATAAGGATTTGCATCCTAATCGATTAAGGATGATGTATTAGGGTTACCCAAACCTATAAATACCAAATAGAATCGAAGAAAAGCTAAGCCAGAAACCACCGAAAGTTGACAGGCTGCGAAGAAGAAGAACCTGAAGAACATAAGGCGCTCCAGAAGTGTCGCTGATAGTGTCGGTGAAACAGTCGCATACGCAGCTGCTGAAGCACACTTATTGCTGAAGCACTTCAAGTCCGTCTTTCTTTCCTATTCTCTTTTCCTTCTTCTATAACACAGAGAACACTTTTCTGTAACGCTTATAAGCGTATCAAATCACCTGTATTACCTCTATTTCACCATTGTAAGCACTTTTTGAGCAATGAAAATCTATTTTGAGTGTGTTTCCATTACAATGAGCTAATCAGCATCACTGGGGCGACGGAGGAAGCTATTTTTCCAATAATTAAGTAGTAACTTCTATTTTTATCTACTAATTGCTTTGAATTAAATTGAAAAATGGTTTTTATCAAATAGTTGTGTTTTCTTTTGATGAGTCATGCTGGGTTTACTGCTTTTGATGTCTCATGCTTACGATTTACAATTATTCTTTTGAAAGCCTAACTTTGGCAATGTTTTGATTAAACTGAATACATGAGTTGCAAGCTTTTTACCACATGAAAAATTAGCGAATGGTGGAATCCTTAGTCCTAGTTCTTCCCATCAATTTTAAATCAACTTTACTTTAATCAGTTTTATTTTAGTTATTAAAAATTAAGTTTAAAAATCGAATCTTCACAAGTCTGAGTATCGACCCTTTTTACCACTATATTAAAATCACATCAATTTTTGGCGCCGCCGACGCGGACTTGTTTTTAGATTTGTTTTTAGTTTCTTTTAGGTTAGTTAGTTTAATTAGATTTTTATTTTTACTTTGTTCTATTTTACGTTTCTTTGGGTATTTCTCTTTTTGCTACAGGTTTTGGGTTTTGAATTAAAAGGAAATAGAGCCAAAGACTTTGGTGATTAAAGACTTGGAGTTAAAGTTAAATCTTAAAGAACGGAAAAGAAGACAAAGAATTTCATTTTTAATTAGATTTTATTTGTTTAGAAAATTGTATTAGGAAATTTTTATTATTTCTGTAATTTTTCTTTTATTTTTTTGACACTTTTTGGACTTCATTTTGGGACTCTGTACATTATTATTATTTTTAAACCCTACAGAAGGGTAATATAAATATAAACTGCAAAAGGGAAGGACGACAATTACGATATTGTCGCGGCCCCTCGGGTTCGTACACTGACACAGGAGTTGGTGGCCCGAGTCGACTACAACTGATTCATCCCCCGTCTGGTACGGGAGGTAAGACTCTATCAACCCACGAATCCCCTGCAAGTGGGTTTACTGTATTCCTTCGTATGCATATATGCTGAGGACCTGAATAAGGATTTACTTTTCTAGTAAAGGGCAAGAACTGGCCATATAAGATAAGGACTCGGATTTCATCACCGTTTCCTTCTTGCCCGCTTTAGGAACACATTACCAAACGCGAACCTAAACCTTAAAATTTTGACTAGTAAGAGACCGATAGGGTAACGAGATTATAGGAAACTCGTTCAAAAGGACTGTATTGGTTACTTTATTAGCCTAACTCAAGGTTCAAGAAGATTATTTTAATTTGATTAGAGCCGCCTTGTAACCCAGGGAAAAGTGCCAAAGAGACATGGTTATCAAAGCTCCTTAGAGCTTATCATGTTTCTCTTCGACTTAATCTAATTCAGATCGTTATAAAAGGTTTGCTAAAATTGTAAATAGTTGCCTTTCGAAAGAATAGAAGCTGGTCTAGAAACAATCTAAGTGGAGCCATCATGTTTTTTGTTTGCTAGATTCAATAGGTTTGATTTTGTTGAGTCAGCCTTGCTTGTGATTTTTTAGAATTTCCTTCCGATTAGGATTTAAATTTTTAGTTTTTGTTTAGTGTATGCCAAGACCGCTCTCTAAGCGATCTTGGAAAAAAGACGCTCTAGGTCGTTTCATTAGTAACAAGCCTATTAGTTTTGTCCCTGGAAACGAAGACCTCAAATACTCTTCTTTTGAGGGTCTTGTTTTTGATTTTGAGAACTTGACACTGTGTGAAGAAGTTACTACTAGTCATTTGATAATGCCAGCAATGACAATTTTAAAATCTTTGTTGAACCCGACTAGGACTTCTCGTCCATCATGTATCAAGTTAGCTGAAACTCAAGCAAACTATGAGTTGAAACCTGGGATCATACAGATGCTCCCACTCTTCTTAGGGAAAGAAAATGAAAACCCTTACTTTCACATTAGGGAATTCGAAGAAATATGTAGTACCCTAAAAATTCACAACATGTGTGATGAAGATTTGAAACTTAGGTTATTTCCTTTTTCCCTGAGAGACAAAGCCAAATCTTGGTTATATAGTTTACCATCTGAATCCATCGAGACATATGAAGAACTTACTGCTGCCTTTTCATCTAAATTTTTCCCTAGGCACAAAATATCATCTCTTAGGCAAGAAATTTCCACATTTGGGCAACAAGAAGGAGAATCTTTGTATAGGTACTTGGAAAAGGTTCAACGAATTAGTAACACAATGTCCCCAACACGGTTTATAAGAACAAAGACTAGTCTAGATCCTTTATGAAGGGCTAGATTATCCAATAACGATCATGGTTGAGTCATTGTGTTCAAGGAATTTAAAGAGTAAAACTATTAATAAGGCAATGACATTTTTGCATGAAATTGCCGAAAAGACCCATCAATGGGAATGTAGTAAGGAACCCCAAAGAAAAATTCTACCGAGCAGAGGTAATGTCAATAGGGTATATGGAACTCTTGAATCAGATGCCAAATTTGCAGCTATAGCAAAAAGGTTAGAAGCCTTAGAATTAAGTCAATCTAGTCGTGGAATAGAGCCCAACTCATATTGGGAAGGACAGACTGTTGAAGAGCAAGCCCATGCTCTTTATAATAACTCTAGATATGATAACCGTCAGAAGTTTGATCCATATTCAGAAACCTATAACCCTGGTTGGAAAAACCATCCAAATTTTTCTTGGTCTAAAGGCCAAAATTAAGGTCAGTCTAGTAACCCTCAGGTTCTACCAGGTTTTGGTTATAATAAGAATTCTTCTGGTCCAGCCCAATTTCTGAGCCCTTCAGATAAAAAGATCATGAGCTTAGAAGAGTCTTTCACCTTTTTATCTCTTAACACTGCTGAGTTTCAGAAATCGGTTAAACAAAGTTTTGAAGACAATAAAAAGATGGTCCAGGCTAACTCTCAGGCTATTTACGATTACAAACCCAGTTTAGTCAGTTGAGTGAGTCTTTGAGAGAAAAAGGCAAGTTCCCTAGTCAACCACAACCCAACCCTAGAGGAGTTCATGAGTTATCTTCTGACCATGTGAATTCAACTAAAACCCTTAGGAGTGGTAGAGTAGTAGACAATAAGGTAACCTTGTCCGATAGTGAATATGTTGTAGTTCACCCTTCTGAGCCTATAGTTGAAGAGACTGATAAAGTCTCTAAAAAGTCCAATGTGGTTCCCGCTGAACCCGGTTTTGTGCCCAAAGCCCCATTCCCACAACTTTTAGCACCAACTAGGAAGGAATCCAACTTTAATTATATATTGGAGATTTTTAAGCAAGTCAACATCAATCTTCCTTTATTAGATGCAATTAGGCAGATTCATACTTATGCCAAGTTCCTTAAGGATCTTTGTACTAAAGCGAAAGCTTAATGTACAGAAGAAAGCCTTTTTAGCTAGTCATGTGAGTTCAATTATCCTGAACAATACAACTCCTAAGTACAAAGACCCAGGTTCCCCAACCATTTCTTGCACAATAGGTAAATACCATGTTGAGAAAGCCTTACTTGACTTAGGATCCAGTGTGAACTTACTTCTGTACCATGTGTACCTCCAGCTAGGACTTGGTGATTTGAAACCTACTCAGATGACACTGCAGCTAGCTGACAGGTCTGTGAAAATTCCTCGTGGTGTCATAGAGGATGTTCTTATTGAGGTTGATAAGTTTATTTATCCAGTAGATTTTGTTGTCCTTGAAACCCAACCTGTCCATGACCCAGAGAATCAGATACCTGTGATATTAGGTCGCCCGTTTTTAGCTACATCTAATGCGATCATTAACTGTCGAAATGGTATTATGAACTTATCTTTTGGTAACATCACTATTGAGCTGAATATTTTCAATATTAGTAACCAACCACCTGAACTAGATGACACGTACATTGAAGAGGTGAATATGATAGGAACATTAGTTCATGAGTCATTACCAAACACTTTGTTAGAAGATCCATTAGAGAAATGCCTAGCCCACTTTAGATTTGATGTTGATAATGATAGTGTTATTAATGAGGTGAATACTTTGTTAGATTCCGCAACACCTGATTATAATTTAGAAAAAGCAATTGACCATTTTCAGGAATATGACGATCTAGAAATTAGGGAAATTGTGACTAGTCTATCTAAAGACACTAAAAACCCTAAGTTTGGGGGTACCGATGATTTTTGTGATTGTCAAGTATCCCTACTTAAAGTCCCTAACTTGGGACTTGATATATGCACCTCTACCATTTTACAAGATCATCTTCAAACTATATTCCCTGAGCCTGGTGATGTCCAGAAAGAAGCTCAATTGTTAGAAACCCATCCTCTGGTCGATGTGATTTACCTAGGCGATAATACCAAGATTGACTTTGTTTTCCTACCAAAATATTTTCTTCCATATGTGGGAACGTTAGAATTTCAAATGTGTCAGTTATTAAGTTTTGAGACTAAACCTAATTACTTTAGGGAATTAGAATCGACACATTTGTTCAAGAATGACCACCTTCATAGTAGTCAATTGTGTGATTCAAATCTGATTGACTTTGAGGATCCACAATTATTCAGGTTATTATTATGTGCTTCTAAGTTCTTAGTTGAGTTTTTCCAGACTCTACAACCTGATCTTGTTGATCTTACCTATGAAGAAATCCATCCCATGAAAATATTTTATCTAGAACCTTTCATAGAGCCTGAACCTGAACCACAATTAGATGTAGTTTCGTAAACAGAAAACTAGAGAAGGGTGTGCTCGGTTTGTTCACTTTCTGGGTCTGCTGCAGTTTTCTTCTATTTTGAATAGCATTATTTTATTTAGATAACCCACAGTTGTTCCGACTATTGCTATATGATTTTATGAGGTGACTAATTCTTTCTTACTCTGTCTGAAGACGTTAAAATTAGCACTTCTTGGGAGGTAACCCATGCTCATGTGATACAGTAATATCTTTTCTTAACTCCTTTCCTTCGATTGGTAACAGTTTCTCCTTGTTCGTATTTTTAATCATTCATCTTTAGAACACTGAGGACAATGTCAGATTTAAGTTTGGGGGTAAGGGAGAAACTTTTGCAATAATAAAACTCCAAAGTCTATAAACTTGTGAACAATTCCGGATGACACTAACCATTCTAGGTAGATGGAAACTTAGCTCTTTTTCTATAGGAATTGGTGTGCCCAGTTAAATGGTCTATTCATAAAAGCACAGAGTTCAGGTGTTAGAAATAACATGATATTCTTCACCACATCTCGGAGTTTATCTCGACCATATCACTTTCTGGTTTTTAATTTTGCAATTTTGTGTTTCTCCAAGTGATTTGGTGGGGCCCAATATCAAATTGTTATCGCCATCAAGATGAAATAGAGTGTTTTGAGATCAAGCCCCATTATTGCATTTTAATTCATTAAAAAAAAGAAAAAATAAATAAATAAATAATAGAATATTGACACTTTGATAGCAATATGTATGTGTTCTCCCTGTCTTCGTCGCCTAAGCAAGCGTGGAACGCAGGATCCATGGGAACTATCATGTAAGATGCTGATAAGAACCATGCGCTTGGATTCAATGTGATCAAATCATGTTGTCAATACATTTATTGTTTTATTTTCAATAAGTCGATTGTGGAACCCGTGTATATACAAGTTGAATCGATATTAGTATTAGATTTAAGACCAGTGGGTGCGTATCTCAATTCATTAGGTTTCATCCTGGCACTGACCTTCAGACAGATATGGAAAACACCGTTCACATTAGTCAACACGTGCAACCTTCATATTTTCCATGTCCATCTTCTAAATCTTTTCATGTGATTGAACTATGATAGATTTTGAATCTTGTGGTTGAACGATTATCTGAGTAGAGCTATGTTATCTTATATATGAATTTTAATATGCTTGAGTAAACACTCGTGTACAACAGTTGGACTCATATAGGGTAATGATTCACATAGCCGAAGAATTGAGTAAGCCAACTAAATAGCTTGTTTAGTGTCTATCCTTAATCGTTCACGAGTTGCTAAAATCTGGAGTAAAGGTTTTGTGGGTATACCTCTTGTAAACCCTCACGAGACAAAACTCGTCCACTAGGGACACCTAGGGGTTTAACGGCTTATTATATATGCTAAATGTAGTCGCGATTCCTGCTAAAGTGAGTTAGGATTTTATTTTATAAAATAGATTTGCTCGAGGACTAGCAAATAGTAAGTTTGGGGGTATTTGATAGACACATTTTTGTGTCTAAATTGTGCTTAATTCTCTATTTTGTTAATGCTTGATTTTATACTATTTACGAGTTTTTATGTCTTTGTAGGTATTTTTGAGAAATAAATATTTGTGGAAAAATCGGCTCAAAAAGTGTTAAAGACACCCACCAGTTGGATTAGGGGCACCCCTTCTTTAAATTCAAAAAGTTGAAATTGGCGGGAAATGTTCTTCACATACAAAAATTCCTGAATTGGTGGCAACCGAGTTTTAACGCATTGTTGGATGATTTCAAGCTACCCAAGTAAAGAAGAAACCAAAAGATGATCAAACACGTCACTACAGAGTGATTCATGCCTGAAAAATCGCTGCAAAATCAAATCCAAGCCGGAAAAGGATAATACTCCCTGTTTGAGATTTACACGTGATTGGAGTTGGTTTAGATAAGGATTTGCATCCTAATCGATTAAGGATGATGTATTAGGGTTACCCAAACCTATAAATACCAAATAATATCGAAGAAAAGCTAAGCCAGAAACCACCGAAAGTTGACAGGAAAAAAAGTTTTTGCTGCGAAGGAGAAGAACCTGAAGAACGTAAGGCGCTCCAGAAGTGTCGGTGAAACAGTCGTATACGCAGCTGCTGAAGCACACTTATTGCTGAAGCACTTCAAGTCCGTCTTTCTTTCCTATTCTCTTTTCCTTCTTCTGTAACACAGAGAACACTTTTCTGTAACGCTTATAAGCGTATCAAATCACATGTATTACGTCTATTTCACCATTGTAAGCACTTTTTGAGCAATGAAAATCTATTTTGAGTGCGTTTCCATTACAATGAGCTAATCAGCATCACTGGGGCGACGAAAGAAGCTATTTTTCCAATAATTAAGTAGTAACTTCTATTTTATCTACTAATTGCTTTGAATTAAATTGAAAAATGGTTTTTATCAAATAGTTGTGTTTTCTTTTGATGAGTCATGCTGGGCTTACTGCTTTTGATGTCTCATGCTTACGATTTACAATTATTCTTTTGAAAACCTAACTTTGGCAATGTTTTGATTAAACTGAATACATGAGTTGCAAGCTTTTTACCACTTGAAAAATTGGCGAATGGTGGAATCCTTAGTCCTAGTTCTTCCCATCAATTTTAAATCAACTTTACTTTAATCAGTTTTATTTTTAGTTATTAAAAATTAAGTTTAAAAATCGAATCTTCACAAGTCTGAGTATCGACCCTTTTTACCACTATATTAAAATCACATCAGCCGCAGGAGTAACTCGACAAAAAGCTACATGTTCGCCAACAACATTCAGAGAGCCTAAAGGAGTAACCAAAGATGTTTACGGACATATTACTCTCACGGTAGTGGCCGGAGCCACTAGGACAAGTACCAAGTTTCACATCATCAAGGAAAGCTTAATTACGACATGATCCTGGGACGCGCATGGCTCCAACAATCAATATCTATCGTAAGAGCTCGTCCAAAAGTCCCGCCTCGAGTTAAGCGCCCTTTTCCTGGGGCCAAGCCAAGTTCTAGCAAAAACCTTCCTCTGTACCTGGAGGATTACCAATTGATCATATTCCACGGAGGGGAGTCAAGCACCAACTGAGAGCGTGTTGGCTTATATCAACAGATTTCACACTCAAGTAGCTCTCACTTAATTTGCTTCTTTGTCATTGGGTCGTCCTCATATGCCAACATACTGGGGACTAGACCTTGCTAAAAACAACAATCGTACCCTAGCCTGTCGTTATTAATGGGTGGCCACTCTAGTACTTCAACATATGAAGATCACTCCCGCCTTTTGTGAATCACCAGAGATCTTGAAGATATTTTCTCTCGTATATGATCCAAAAGACATTGCAGAAGAGGTTCAGCCATATGAACAGAAGATTTACAGAGCCAGAGCAATCAAGCCAAATATTTTCCGGGTAGGAGACCTGGTCCTTGAGGCATCAAGGCGTCGTCGCTCCCCTGGGAAGGACCATATAGAATCTCACGAGCTATCATTGGCGGATACTATAAAATGATCACCATAGAAGGTGAACTTGTCGCAGTAGCTATTCACGACAAGTGTCTCAAGGATTTCAACTGAACATCTTATCATGGTCCCTATTTCTCTGTTTTCATTCGTGTAGTATTTATAATTCCTTCAAAATGCTTACGAGTACCACTGTGGGCATACTTAGGATTTCTATTTTATTAATCAAGTAGAATTGTCATTGTTTCTTTAGAGAAAATCTTTATGAATCACTCGTCAGAACTTACTCCCACAAAAAAAAATCTCTTTCGAAATACATAGAGGTTTAAATTCAAGCAAACCTTTGAAAAATAACTCAAGCCCCTCAGAAACATACTTCTACCTCACATATCAAACCCATCCTTGAGTCATCTCATAGACTTTCATAAAATTTCATCAAGATAAGGACCTACGCATATACAAAGGTCCTATCAGAATTAAAAGAATTAACATCCGTGCCAAGGACGCCCAATTATTATGATCCTGGAATTGTCTACAAAGAAGCAGCCATGTGCGGATGAAATGGCGATTCCCCTCATTATACAAGTACCCAGGAAGAGTTCTGCTAGAGCCAGAGTATACGTTAACACCCCTGCCAGAATACTCAATGGAAGGACTACCCTCAACTAGCATGGAAACAAGAGTCCTCTCATGATTATCGGAATGAGAGAGGGTATTATCTACATCTGTATCAATAGTAATTCTTGTTCCCTCACAAGCGAGCTCGACTCTCTGAATTTGATTATTCTCCCCCTAAAAGTAGAAAGGATATGGGCAAATTAAATCAGAACGTCTCAAACAAAGAATTCTTGAGCATGAACCATAAAACTGGTCATACATAATCATAAACATTGTATATGTTCATTACAAAGTGTCATTCAATGTATTATATGAGTTGAAATAATCACAAGACGTTTTATGACTCAGAAGCAATTTTCACTGCCTCTCGGAAACTTTGAAGCTGACAATAATTGGTGATAAATATAGACATGGTTCTTATATCGAAAGTTTCATACTGGAGTCTACTACAACGTGTTAAAAGAGTGTATCAATTGGAAAAGTGAGCTAAGAATTATGGGAAAAACGGTTATCGGAGTCAAGTCAGAAAACTGTTACGATTTTCCTGGATACTTCCTGAGTTCTACTTTTCAGTCGTTTTGACGCCCAAAAAGCTCAAAACCTGGATATCTTCATAATGGGTTATAGGAAATTGTTTTCTAATAAGGATAGAAGGGTCAATCATCCAAAACAGAAGTTGTATGAAGATTTTATGGCATTCTTCCTAAGCCTATACTTCTGAAAATTTTATGATGAAAATTGATGACATTTTCTAAATAAAGTTCTTCATTCATTTCAAGATGAGAAGACATTGATGAAAACTTACCAGAAGTCCTAAAAATAATAATATGGTTCCATCATAATTACCATACACGAAATATTTGACTCAAGGAAGACCTCTACGAGAAGAAGGAAAGAAATCTAAAAAGAGAGACTTAATCAGAAGACTCGGAGTCCGAGTGAGAGTCATGCTCGTCGTCACCCTCTTCATCAGAATCAGGTCCTTCTCGGTCTTCCACAAAATCTTTTTCTTCCTATTCGGAATCCGCTTGAAGGTCTTATGCTTCAAAGTCATTTTTTGGAATCCCGTCAGGGTCCTTCTCCGAGTCCTCTTCGGTCTCTTCATCAGGGTCGGAAGGATCCACTTGCATGTCATACCAAGCATCAGCATGCTCAGTTTCACGATCAACCTCGGTCTCAGAGAAATATTCTGACTCAGACTCATATGTTATCTTAACTTCATGATCCTCCTCAGAAGGATACTCATCCATATCAGAATCGAGAGTTACACAGTAAGGACGAACGCCTCGCTCCATTTGCTCAGTTTTCTCCCTTCTTGCAATTGCTCGAAAACATCGCTTCTCCATAAAAGTTGTGAGTTTCTCATCGTCAACCCCCTTCTTCTTCAATTCTTCTCTGTGTCTTGCTTCTTCTTCAGTATTAATTGCAAAACAGAAATCCAGAGCATATTATCGAGTTTCCTTCAGACGTTCGAGAGGCATACCTCGAACAAGTTTTGTGACTTTATTAAAATAACGACTGATTTTTGACTGTACTTCTTGAGGAGAAGCCACCTTCATCCTTTTTCCTCTGCAACCTAATTTCTTACTTAAAGGATTAGAGCTATCGTTTCGATCAGGAATTGCCATGGTCCGCCTGAAACCCAAAAATAACAAGAGAAATACTTCAGCAAAAAAGAGAAGAAGAGAATAGAGGGACGTAATTACCTTGTTCCTAGCCGGTGATGCCTGTCAATCACCATCATCAACACCATCTACTGCCAACAAACATAACCAGAAGAGAAAGTCACGTAAAAAGGTAAGGAAGCATAAATATAGGTGCCAGCTTGAAGAATCCTTGCCTATTTAGGAAAAAAAAAAAAAGTGGTGCAAAGTTGCCTTTTTCTTGGCTGCGTCGACTTTGGATTTTCCCACCCGTGAAAATCAATATTTCAAGTAGGGACAAGGGCGCTTACTATACGCAACCAAATTTCACGCTAAAGGGTGCACATCTTGATATACAAGAAGCTAAGTATATCTTCCTCTACTCTTAAAATATGAATTATGCGTAGATACTTATTGAAAGCATACTGTCACCGCCTAGTGCTTACTGAGCAACATTACTGTTCCTCACTAAGCAGGAGACAATATAGATGGTGAGTTTTTGACAAGGGCTAGAATCGTAAAATTACCCTCTACTAATCAACAATAACATATTTATACATATTTATGCGCAAATGCTTAATAAAAGATACTGTTGATAAGTGCATAATTTATACATTTTAAGTATCATTTCCTTATACTTATTTGCTAGATTTTGTGTGAATTACCGTGTGTTAGTATTACTTTTCTAGTTTATGTGTTTTATTAGGTTACGTCTCTGAAACAAGTGAAATGGAGCTTTACAAGAGAAGAATTGCCAAATACCCAGAGGTACTCAGTCTATTCCAGGATTTCTACCCTCCATCTTGTAGATAATTTGATTACGAATCCAACGGCGAAAGAACGAGGTCATTCTGACTTCGTATGAGGAAGTTATGAGCAAAACGAATACTAAGGGTAAAAAGGTCATTTTAAGAGAGACTGCTATTGACAACCTGCCATACGCTAAGGGCTGAAAAGATTTAAATATTGCTAATGGCACCAGCCATTCTACTCAGGGCAGTCACAATTTGAATTCTTTTAAACACACCAGCCAATGAATCGGGGCCACCCCCTTCATTTTCATTATCAAAATAGGGAATGATGTGATGAGCCTGTGATGATTGAACTCTTCATGGCAGAGATGGTGGTGGCTCGTTATTATGAAGAAGAAAGATGAAGCTCAAGTTACTGACGGTCTATGATGATTTGATCATGAAAGTGATGATGTTGTTTCGATGGGATAGTGTGAGCTTTTGTTGATGGTGGCTGTTGGAGCTCGAATGATGGTGTTTTGCAGAAACTGTGATGAGCTTCACTTGCCATTAATGGTGGCTGGAATAATCATAGAATCTGTGGAAGTGAAGAGTGATGGTAGCTGTGATGGGGTTGAATGTTGGAGATAGGTTCTGGCAGTTAAAGACGGTGATGGTGAGTGCTGCCATGAACATGGAGTTGTGATCAAACTCATGCAGTGAAGGTGGTCATGTTCTTCATGGCAGTTGATGGCATGATAGTGCTGAGAATGGTCTGAGGTTGGAGCTCGAGTTCGATAATGAGCTTGGAAGTTGAGTGAAGGCTAAGTCCGTGAGATTGGTGATGATATTAATGGAGCTTTGCTGCTGGGATTAGGTGAGTTTATGGGTATGGTAGCAGCTGATGATGTTGTTGCTCGAGTGAATAAAGGAAGTTGGCTGATGAGGAATATTGACGGAGCTTCTGATCTGTGACGGACTCGAGTGATTAGTCGATTATGGAGGTCTGTGAGGTTGGTTTGCTGTGGTTATTGGTTGATGGACCTGATCCTGGTGGTATTTGTGTTAGACAACAATGATGGAGACTGACGGCAGTAAATGAACATTTTGAGTTGAGCTCGAGTTTAATGGTTGTTCGGTGATGTCTGGGTGCTTGGCCGTGAAGATAGGTAAATTGATCTTGGCCGAGAAGTTAGCAAAGAGGTTGTTTCAGCCGAAGTTAAGAAAGAATTCATCCGTGTTGTACATGGATTGGTAATAAGATTCCTAATTTTTTTCTAACTAAGAGAAGCGGCTAGTTCTTTCTATAAATAGAGACCTTCATAGACGGACTGAAGTACAGCTTCACATACAAAAGACTTTCGGACAGAATTGACGAAGTCGGAGGAACACTGAAAAGGGTTAGTTTATTTTTCTTAATTAATTTGTATGGCTTTTGAGAAAGCTATATTGGGCTAATTCCTTTGTTAGGGCGAAATGATGAACTTGTAGAGATGGTTTTATTTGTGTTTCAAAACTAGGGTTTTCAATTATATGAACTAAATATCATTAATTTGTCTCTCTCTCAACGTTTTACCGTCTCGACGATTTTTCATGTTCTATGTCACGTATAGTTCATTGTTTGATTAGTAGAAGGACTCGTTGAAACCTTGTATTTAATCGTTTTATGAATATTATTTGACTTTTTATGCCCCGTATACTTAGTACTTCGAAATTCTACTTTAGGTTGAGAACAAACAATTCTTTTTGAAATCGAGACCCTATGTAACGAACGCAATTAAACCCTAATCTACAACGGATTCCCGGAACCTTAAAATCTTCCTCTTATTGTTTTCAAACTTTATTAAATAATATTAATTCATTAGTTAATTAAATTCTTTATAAAAAAAACCTAAAAAAATATTTTAATCCAAACTCCACGTGGGAACGAACCGTATTTGCTTTTGTCTACATCTTTCAACACTGTGCGCTTGCGGTAAAACAAAGTCGGTTTTCCGATGCATCAACTGTGTCTCTACATATATTCCACAAGCGAATTAAGAACATAAAATTTCTTTAAACATTATAAATTGGCCTTGTAGCCTCCTCAATACTCATAATATTCATGCCATATCGAACTAGTCTCAAGTCGCATAAATTCCACGACTGAATTCCTTGAACTTGCCTTGAATGCGCACCGATGTTCTAAACTCAGAATAGCTAATGCCTAAACCCTGAAATACATTATAGCTTAATGCTTCATTCGCAACGAATGCTCCTCAAACTGCTCTTCTGAGCAAAAATATGTTACTTTAGCACTTTGCTTAAATATAAGCCATAAATTATGCGCCAATCCTCTCGGATGCGCCACAACTAAGAGGCAATGCCATAAAGATGTATTGAACCTATGAGCTAGGCTAACCTTAGACTTTTCTCATATTAGCGCCAAGTTAGCACCAGCTATTTGGCTTAGCACCACATTGGCGCCAGTTAGCCACATTAATGCTAAAAACACGAACTTTCCTGGTGCTAAACTCTAATGCTTAAGAAATGCTAACTAACCAGAAATGGTCTTAGCTAGCATATTTTATCCTAATAAGGCCTTAGCTAACATATCACTACCTCGGAACCTAAACCCTAGCACCAAAGTGCTAACCCTAGTATAAGCGCCAAATGCGCTAACCCTAGTGGCCAAGTGTGTCGCAAGGCCTATGTGCCCCAAAGTTACGTCTCTAGCCCTATGACGCCCTTGCCATAACCCTATGACGCCCTTGGCTAGCCATGTACGTCACTAGCCTTGGCGCCCTTGGCTCCTCCTCCGCGTCCCTGACTAGCTCCTCAATGTCATGGCTCCTTAGCGTCCAAGGCTATGCGTCCCTAGCTAGATTCCTCGGCGTCACATCCTTGGCGCCCTTGGATTCTTCTCAGCGCCATAGCTCCTCCGCGTCACTAGACTTGGTGCCCTTGGCTCCTCCTCCGCGTCACTAGCCTTGACACCCTTGGCTTCTCCTTGGCACCCTAAGCCCTAGCTCCTTTGCGTCCTTGGACAAAGGCTAACACGCCTCATGATGGCTAATACATCTCAAGCTTCTCTGGCATGCCCCATAGGGGCCAACCGTCCCTAGCGTCCTCCATGATTTAGCCAATAAGTCTCAAGTTCTAGTACGCTTTTTGGCCTCACATACTCATACTTAGTGACTTAGCCACATGTACGTTAATGTTAAAACCTAAGTGGTAATAATACAATCAAATTGCTAACTTCAAACCTCCTTGGTACTAGCTTCCTAGCCATAGTACAATTAATATTTACCAGAAGATGTGCATAATTGCCTTACTCCTGAGACGTTAGCACATTAGCCTTTTTACACTAAAAGAGCTAAAATATTCATATTTGCTCTAAGTAGCTAGTGTTAATTTTGCTAGCGACTTTCCTCAGAAATACGCCTTTCTTCTCAATATAGATCATACATTGAGTCTTATATGAATTCCAGCAGGTATCCTTGCTCGAGGGGCCCTCTACAACATTTGGCCTCAAAGGCCTCTCAGACTTACGATAAGTCGCTTCTAAGCTAATACTTAGCCATTAAACATGTCACGTTACTCTCAAACAAGTGCATGACCACTAATGTAACACCCGTAATTTTTGCATGACGCTTACTTAGGGATGCGTCATGGCATGAGATGAAGCTTCATCCTAAGCTTATAAAGCTTACTCAGATATGCATTAGGGTGTGGATGCCTTGACCTCGAAATTGTAGTGTTAAGGCCCTATTATGGTGCTAATGCACTATTATGCCGTGATGCATGATTGAGAATGCATCAC
>JAJJMC010000896.1:6386508-6472603 GCA_023531435.1 Papaver californicum
GTGCTAATGCACTATTATGCCGTGATGCATGATTGAGAATGCATCACTTAGTTAATGTTGCTATTCGAGAATGTATTATAGTGCTAATGCACTATTATGCCGTGATGCATGATTGAGAATGCATCACTGAGCCAATGTTGCTTACCGAGAATGTATTATAGTGCTAATGCACTATTATGCCGTGATGCATGATTGAGAATGCATCATAGTGCTAATGCACTATTATGCCGTGACGCATGATTGAGAATGCATCACTAGAAAGTACAGTAGATGAATGCCATATATCATCCACTTGTATAAATGCAAATAAAACATATATAGGGAGGAGGTGTTGGTTGGAAATCGATGATGCTTACCTATGCCAACCAGATGGCGAAATTGCCTTAGAGGCGCCAACCAGAAAGCGGATTTCCCTTAGAGGCGCCAACCAGAAAGCGGATTTGCCTAGAGGCGCCAACCAGAAAGCGGATTTTCCTAGAGGCGCCAACTAGTTAGCATATTTGCCTAGAGGTGTCATCCAGAAAGCAGATTTGCCTAGAGGCGCCAACCAGTTAGCGAATTAGCCTTAGAGGCGCCAACCAGTTGGCGTTTTTCCTAAGTGCAGTCGATGGATGTCATTTCCCTTTCTTTTATTTATTTATAAAAATGCGAATAAAATATATATAGGGAGGGAGCTTTGCTTGAATATGCATGAGCGGTAATGCACATATATATGCGATGTGGCCTATACGTTGGAGCATACTTGATGCATAAGCATCAATATGCTTATAGCTTAAACGATAAAGCTTGAATGTGCATGAGCGGTAATGCACATATAAATACGATGTGGCCTATACGTTGGAGCATATTTGATGCATTAGCATCAATATGCTTATAGCTTAAACGATAAAGCTTGAATGTGCATGAGCGGTAATGCGCATAGAAATGCGATGTGGCCTACACGTTGGAGCATACTTGATGATTCTGCATCAATGTGCTTGTAGCTTAGCCCATAAAGTTTGAATCATGCGAAAGCATCATTCAATCGTGTTATGTACTCGAGAACGCATATTTGCGTAGTAAATAGAAATAGTTATACACAAGCTAGTACATACCTTGCGAAGGTCCTTCGGCCTATACGGACTAGGCTTTGCTTGGCATTTTTCCTTGCAATGAAGTTTGGAATCGATGTTGACTTTGCCTTAATAGGCTTAAGTTACTTGTTCCTTTCGAATTGACACTTTGTTGAACTACGCGCATGCTTGATCCCTTCAAAGTACGGGTTGGGTACGTAGGAAGCCACAATGCAATGCATTAAGGTACAACACCTTGTCGCTCATATCATCTAATTTAGAGGTGATTGCCATATTATGGTAACTCGTATCATCTGGCTTGGAAATGCTAAGGCAAGAGATGATTGTTGCCACACTTGATGAGGTAGTTTCAATTCCATTCGATGGATTGTTCATACTTCCTAGCAACCGCTACGGCATGGAATGGCATGTCCGGGATGTTGCACTATTGGAAAGAACAAGATCAGTGCAGGCTCCGACGTATGGTCGAAGCAGAATTGATGAAGCGAAAAATTAGGCTTGAATTGGCCTAGATGCTAGTCCAAGGCATGAGTTAGGCCTGGACAATGCTTATAAGTGTGATACTTGCCCAAGGTATTCACCATTGGCTTTAATGGCCTAGTACCCTTTTACAGAACAAGGGTGAGTTAGAACGGAAGGGAAACTACGTTCCGAATACCATGCTGGAAAGGCAAATATACCTGCATACGCATCGAGAAGTTAAGCTTTAAGGTCCGATTACTATCTTCTGGGGCACACATCGGGGAGTTTTGGCCTGCCCAGCGCATAGCGTCGGAGGCGGAATTTTCTGGTCCGTGACAACTAAGATACCCAGAGTTGACAGTAATTAGTTTGACTATTAATCTAGTGAGTCACGCCACTTGTCTCACTGAGTTAGCAAGTCATTTGACTTGGCTTGACTTAATCAAAAACATAGTGGCTTATAACTCCACTATCACGAGATATCAAATACAACATAGGGGGATTATCATTAGGGTATGGGTCTGGCGGTCTATGACATCGTGGGTGGTGACACCACCCCCACAAACAAGAAGGTAACAAGGAGTGGATGGTTACAGAATAGTTGAGAGGATGAGGAGTAGTGGTCAGACAGGTCTTCCCTATTTTCCGGGCGCCACCCAACTACAATCTCCAAAATTATCACTTTTCCATCTCTCCCTAACTTCCATGACTTACGAGAAATCAGTGTGTGTCCTCTTCAAACTATAAATAGATGATTCACATCTATTTGAAATAGGACCAAACTAGAGACAAACAACAGAATTAGTCTGAAGAAACCAAAAACCTACATAATTAGCGATTCCTCTCAGGAGAATCCATTCTTCTTTACACACTACTGATATTTCTCATCCTTCTTTGCTTCCCTGCCCTAAGACTTACCAAAATTCTTTCCATCTTTGTAATCGAAGCAGGACGTGAATGACCATTTCTTGGTTTAGGCTCGTCCTGTTCGATCTTGATCTCTCAAACTTACTTGAAAGTACCATTTTGCAGTACATTTGTTTTTACCCTAAAACACTTGGCTTTAAACATCTTTCAGATTTGTGTCAAGTCACTTCTAAGCTAACATATGATTATGCCATATTACTACAAAGATAGTACATGACTACTAAACTTACCATACTCGACGTTAATCAGTATGATTACCAAACTAGTGAGTTGCACAACGTGCCTCACTGGCTTAGCAAGTCGTCGACTTGACTTAAAACAAAGTGGCAGTCCACGACTCCACTATTTCCATGAGATATCAAATACAATACATGAGGGGATTCTCATTAGGGTATTGGTTTGGCGGTCTACGATAATCGTGCGTTGTGGCAACACATCCATGAACAAGAAGGTAACAAGTAATGGGACAGTTACAAGACAGTTGAGAGCACGAGGAGTAATGGTCATACAAGTCCTCCCTATTTTTCGTACATGACTCCACTATAATTTCCACAATCGTTACTCCTCCACTTCTTTTGTAACTTCCACCACTTACGAGAAATTAGTGTGTCTCTTCCAAAAAATAAATAGATGGCTTCATCTATTCGGAAAAAAAAAGAGAGAACTAAGAGACAAGATATAAAGAATTAACGATTCATCCAAGAGATAATCCATTCTTCATCATACACTACTCATCACACTGAGACTTCTCAAACTTCTTTGTTTCCCTCCCCTAAGACCTACCCAATCTTCTCCACCTTTGTGATCGAAGCAGGACATGAACGGCCATTTCTTGGTTTAGGCTCGTTATGTTCGATCTTGATCTCTCGAACCTACCTGAAAGTACCATTTTGCAGTACATTTGTTTTCACCCTAAAACAAAACCATATGCAAATATGGGAATGCTCACTCACCTTCTGTAGATGGTGGGTTTTTTCCAAGGCTAAAATTTATAAAAATATGTTTCTGACTCGGGTATCAGAAATATTGAGCTCTAGTATATATCTTTATTTTGTAAAAAATCTTAGGAATATACTAAGTCATAGTATGTTTTCATCCATGTGTCTCTCTCTCTATATATATATATTATAAGACACAACGGTGTTTTTACCATCGTACGACTATCTACATTTTAGACACATAAAAGATGGTCGAGATCGAATCTTTGTTTCCTTTATCTATCTTTCTTGATCCAACGCCCTAGAGTCCCTGTGTGTGTGGAGTTCATTAAAACCCCGTTAAACCTATCTATACGTTTTTTTCTTCTCTCCATTATATCCCCCCTTCCCCGTTTCATAATTCTGAAACGTAATTTAGAATTTAATCACATAGATAGATTATGATTCGAAAACATAATATGTGAGATCTAAGATAATTTCTATTATCTTTTTTTTTATTCATACCCTCTTCTCCATTATATCCCCTCCATTACATCGAAGTGCATCACTGAACCGATAAATCTCAAATTTGATTTTCTACCACCAAATTATCGATCAAAAGGTATATATACATATATAACAGCTGTTATACACTTTTTGATATTTTCAACAACCTTTTTTTTCTAAAATAAAATACCATCGTTTTTTTTTTCATTCACTAATCGATCTCTCTTTCTCTTTCCCTTTCTCTCAAAGACTCAGCAATTTGACCAACATAGGTTTCTAATTAGAAATAGCCTGACTGTTATCCTGAACAATCTTTTGGTTTTCTTGTAAACTTTGGTTGACTGACTGCTGAAAATTTGTAGTATTATGAGTTAATAAGGCGAGAAACTCTTCTAAACTCATGATCGTCTTATCTATCGGATTCTAAAATTGTACCGGTCCAGAAGGATTCTTAGTATAACCAAAACCTAGGGGAACCTTAGAATTACTAGTCCGACCTTGACTCTGGCCCTTGGACCAAGAAAGGTTAGGATGGTTTCTCCAACTAAGGTTATAGGTTTCTGAATAAGGGTCAAACTTATGATGATTATCAAATATAGTGTTATTATAAAGAGCATGGGTTGCTCTTCAACAGTCCGTCCTTCCCAAAATGACTTGGGCTCAATTCCACAACTAGATTGACTCATTTCTAAAGCTTGTAACCTTTTTGATATAACTGCTATTTTGGCATCTGATTCAAAAGATCATTCTACCCTATTGACATTTCCTATACTTAGAAGAATTGTTTTTTGGGGATCCCTACTGTTTTCATATTGCTGGGTTTTTTCGGCGATTTCATTCAAAATGTCATCTCACCATCGACAGTTTTATTTTTAAACCCACCTGTGCACACAACCATGGTTTTTGTCGAATAATCTAACCCCCCGTAGAGGATTTGAACTAGCCTTACTTTTTTCAAACCATGATGAGGACATTGTGATAATAAGTCATTGAACCTTTCCAAATACCTATATAAAGATTCTCCCTCTTGTTGAGCAAATGTGCAAATCTGCTGCCTAATAGATGATGTTTTGTGCCTAGGGAAAAACTTCTGGAAAAAGGAAGATATAAGTTGCTCATAGGTTTCAATTGACTCAGAAGTCAAACTATATAGCCAAGATTTAGCTTTGTCTCTTAGTGAAAAAGTAAACAATCTAAGTTTCAATGCTTCATCATCTAGGTCCTTAATCCTGATAGTACTACATATTTTCTCAAAATCCCTAACAAGGAAATAAGGGTTTTCATTTTCTTTCCCTAAGAAGATTGGGGACATCTGTATGGTCCCAGGTTTCAACTCATAGTTTGCTTCAGTTTCAGCTAACTTGATACATGATGGACAGAAGTCCTAGTCGGGTTCAACAAAGCTTTTAAAGTTGCCATTGATGGCGCTATCGAAGGACTAAAAGTAACTTCTTCACACAGAGTCAAGTTCTCAAATTGAAATTTCCAAAAACAGGGCCATCAAAAGAAGAGTCTTCGAGGTCCTCGTTTCCAGAGAAAAAACTACTAGATTTTTCACTAATCAAACGACCTAAAATGTCTATTTTCCAAGATCGCTCAGTGATGATTTCGAGCGGTCTTGGCATACACTAAAAAAAACTAAAAAATAAATCCTAATTGGAAGGGAATTCTAAACATTCACAAGCAAGGCTGACTCAACCAAATCAAACCTACTGAATCTAGCAAACAAAAAGCATGATGGCTTCACTTAGATTGTTTCTAAACAAGCTTCTATTCTTTCAAAAGGAAACTAGTTACAGTTTTAGCAAACCTCTTAGAACGATCCGAATTAGATTAAGTCGAACAGAAACAGGATAAGCTCAAGGAGATTTGATAACCCTGTCTCTTTGGCAACGCTTCCTTAGGTTACAATGCGGCTCTAATCAACTTAAAATAATCTTCCTGAACTTTGAGTTAGGCTAACAGAATAACCAATACAGTCCTTTTTAATGATTTTCCTATAAGCTCGTTACCCTATCGGTCTCTTTCTAGTCAAAATTTTAAGCTTAGGTTCGCGTTTGGTAACGTGTTCCTAAAGCGGGCAAGAAGGAAACAATGATGAAATCCGGGTCCTTATCTTGTATGGCCATTTCTTTCCCTTTACTAGAAAATAATTCTGTATTCAGTTCCTCAAAATATATGCATACGAAGGAATACAGTAAACCCACTTGTAGGGGATTCGTGGGTTGATCGAGTCTCACCTCCCGTACCAGACGGGGGATGAATCGGTTGTAGTCGACTCGGGCCACCGACTCCTGTGTCAGTGTACGAACCCGAGGGGCCGAGACAATATAGTAATTGTCGTCCTTCCCTGTTGCAGTTTATATTTCAATTACCCTTCCGTAGGTTTTAAAAATAATAATAATGTCCAAAGTCCCAAAATAAAGTCCAAAAGTATCCAAAAATAAAAGAAAAAAAATTACAGGAATAATCAAAGATTTCCTAATACAATTTTCTAAAAAAAAAAGAAACAAATAAAATCTAAAATAAATAAAAATAAAATCTAATTAAAAATAAAATTCTTTGTCTTCTTTTCCGTTCTTTTAACTTTAACTTTAACTCCAAGTCTTTAATCACCAAAGTCTTTGGTTCAATTTCCTTTTAATCCAAAATCCAAAACCTGTAGCAAAAAGATAAATACCCAAAGAAACGTAAAATAGAACAAAGTAAAAAATAATACTAAAAACAAAAATAAAAACCTAAGAATATAATCTAAAACTCTAAACCTAAAGACAAGTCCACGTCGGCGGCGCCAAAAATTGATGTTTTTTTGAAATAGTGGTAAAAGATTCGATACTCAGACTTGTAAAACTTTGAATTTTAAACCTAGTTTTTAATACTAAAAATAAAGAAGATTAAAGTAAAATTGATTTCAAATTATAGAAAGAGCTGGGACTAAGGATTCCACCATTAGCTAATTTTTCAAGTGATTTAGCATTAATAATTATCTTGCAATTCATATATTCAATTTATTCAAGATATTGCCAAAGTTAGATTTCCAAAATATTAGTTGTAAATCAAAAGTATGAGACATCAAAAGCCCTAAACTCAGCATGAGTGCATGACCCGTCAAAAGAAAACATAACTAATTGATAAAAATAATTTTTTTCAAATTTAATTCAAAGCAAATAATTATAAAAGAATTGCAAAAAAATAATAAAATAAGAATTGCCACTTTATTATTGGAAAAATGGCTTCCTCCGTCGCCTCAGCAATGGGGTCTAGCTTCTCATGTTGTAAACACTCTCAATATGTGTATTCATGGCTCAAAAATTGTTTACAAAGATGAAAAGAGTGAAAATTGTGTAAAGAAAGAGTTTGCAACGGTGTAATGGCGTTGCAAACAACTATTTCCACTGTTACAGAAAGAAAGTGCTTCCACTGAAGATAAACGGTGTTGTTCTGAAGATATCCGTTGCAAATGGGTTGAAGAAACCGTTGCAGCTGAAGATAAACGTTGCAAAGACAAAGATAAACGTTGCTCTTACGTTGAAGAAATCATCGCCTATTCCTGTTCTTCCCTACAACAGCAACACTATTTTTTTCTTCCTGTTCTTTTCCGATTGAAGTTATGTGCTTTTTTACTCGATATCTTTGCTTTATATAGGATCCACAAACCTTAACTAGTCCTCCTGGATCAATAAGGACTCAAAATCTAATCCAAAACCAACTCAAATTCTTGTTAATCCGAATCAGAGAATAATTCTCTTTTCCTGCTGCAACTCAATCGTTCGGCCAATTTTTACGACCTTCCACTTTAACTGTGACGTGATTAAACATATATAGGAAGTTTCTTCTTATTGGGATATCGAAACAACCTTTGAAATCCCCTTAAATTGTGTCCACATCAAATCAGATACATTCTTCGCATAAGAGAGAAGTTCCCTCCATTTTTGTTTTCTTTTTGGATTTGAAAAGGGTTGCCTCTATCCAAAAATAGGGTGCCTTTATCACTTTTCACTGGGGTGACTTTATCACTTTTTAGCCGATTTTTCCACAAATATTTATTTCTCAAAAATACCTACAAACACATAAATTCACATAAGAAATATTAAATCGAGCACTATCACAACTAGACACAAAAATATGTCTATCAAGGTAGCACTAGTGAGCCAGTGGGAGCACTGTAGGCCAGTGAGAGCACTAGTGAGCCGGTGGGAGCACTGTGGGCCAATGAGAGCCCAGTGGATGGTGGGAGCGTTGTTGCTGGCGCTGATGGAGTTGCTGCTGGCACTTTGCTAGTGTGGTGACTATGGCTATGGCTCGCTTAGGGCTTCTCAGTCACATGGGATTTTATGTTGGCATTTTATACCTATTTTTATGCAGTGCATACAAAACATTTTCAAGAGATTCAGACGTGGAAGATTATAACTTGAGATGATGTTTGATGCGACTCTGCGATCAGATGGTATGATGCATTTAGTAGCACATTAATTCGATAATAGTGTAAGATCCCAGAATGACCATTGTGCCCTTTTCACTCGACTTTTTGGTAAAATAACTTTTTTACCCCTGGTTTAAAACTTGATGAATATGACTTTTCACCTTTAATTGTAAAATAACCATTTCCCCCTGATATGTAAAATTACTATTTTGCCCTTGGTCTGAAAAATTACTCATATTGACTGTTTTCTCCTTTCAAAAATCCTCCATCAACATTCAGTCCCATGTTTAACACTAAATGAGTAATGTTTCGTGGTAAGTACTAGATGGTGGCCTGCCAGACGAAATAATATGTGATTTTTATTGTTTAATATCACTAGAAGAGTAGCAATTGGATGAGCAAGTTTTGCTCTGTACTCTCGGGTATTTGGAGCATTGCTAAGGCTGGCGCTTGTTAGTGTTATGGCCATTGCCTATGCACCGCTAACGTTGGCATTTATTAATGTCGTGGCCATATTTATGGCTTGTTTTGGGTTTCTCAATCATGTGAGATTTAATATTAACATTTATTCTTAGCTTTTATGCAGTGCATGCATAACATATTTAAGAAATTCAGTATTGGAAGTTTACAACTTGAGATGATGTTCGATGCGATTCTGTAATTAAATAACATGTATCTGGCTTGAGTTATATTCATATATGGCATCGCCTCTATTATGAATATTCACTATTTTTTTTTTGGATGACTTGCGTTATATTCAGATATGGCGTCGTCTCTATTCTGAATATTCACTATTTTGTTTTTTAGATGACTTGCATCTAGTTTGCGTTATATTCAGATATGGCATTGCCTCTATTCTTAATATTCTTAATATTCTCTATTTTGTTTTTTAGATGACTTGCATCTAGTTTGTGTTATATTCAGATATGACATTGCCTCTATTCTTAATATTCGCTATTTTTTTAGATGACTTGCATCTAGTTTGCGTTATATTCAGATATGGCATTGCCTCTATTCTGAATATTAAGTATTTTATTTTTTAGATGACTTGCATATAGTTTGCGTTGTATTTAGATATGACATTGCCTCTATTCTGAATGTTAATTATTTTGTATAACCAGTCGTACTGTTTTATACAAGTAGTTCGCATGGATAAACACATGAAATAACGAGGATTTATTTGGGTTTAACTCTGAAATTTCTATGGTGCATATATATGCAAAAGATCTTCAAGGATAATTTAGCCAGGAGCTGAATATGCATTCTCAATTTTCTTGCAGAATGTAAGATGGGAGTACGTATTAGTAACTCTGATACTTTTCAGAATTTTATACGTATTTATTTCATGCTTCTGCAGCTAAGCAAAATATATCAAAATAAATCAACGAGCTTAGTAGTTGGACTTTAACAAGAATTATAATTTGATAGCACTCCGATGATGTCAAATAATCGATGAAGGAGCAATAGTTGATGTATTAGTGCCTGTAGGATGTTAGAGCGTCGTCTGATTTCGGAGCTTGCATGCATGCACATTTGTAATTTGTAATCCCGTGCAAGTTTTCAGACTCCATCGAATTTAGCATAAAAGACATATATTTCAGCCCGTATATCCAATTTACACGCCCTTTTGGTATGTCATAGCAGGGACATGGATGAATATTTTTTTGAAGGATGCGTTGTCCCGTTATCCACTAATTGTTGCCAATTTCCGAGTTTACTGGATGCAGGTGTAACACTAGGAGTGACTACGAATATAGGAGCTTGTGGTGGTAGCTGCTGGCACCATGAGGATGTGAGCTTCTTGAAGACGATAACTTTGTGAATGATGTCCCAGACTCTGTGTGAAATCCTACTTCCATGGAATATCCCTCGTCTGGTAGAATATCCTTTGTTTTGTGGATGGGACTAACACTGGAAGTGTTGACATCGTGAGTATGTTGGCATCATGAGATATTTAACAAGATGCCACGTAAGTGGGGACCTCAGTAGAAGTCAGGACTTTATGGCAAGTGATCCCTTGTGATAGGCTTCAAGGGTGACAACCTCATAACGAACGGTGAGGGCCTCATGGTTTGGCGTTTGTTACGCATTTTTGAACACTTCTGACTCTTGTGTTAAACTCATTATAGCCATATTTCCGGAGAAGATGAATTCCTGAGAGCAGTTTATAAGCCCATATGCCAGATGTTGGGAGGAGAAGCTTGAATCTGAAATGGTCAGGCCTTTTGAGTGTCTTTATGCACCGAAGATTATCGTAGTTGCATTATTATCGTGATAGTTGAGATGAGTATCATAACCATGGATACTGTCTGTTAGGGATTGATTGAAACATGAGGGAAATTGATAGTATCAACTTGAGAATTCTAAATTCATTGTGTCTTCCATAGTTGACCAGTGTGGTTCAAATCACCAGCAGAGTAGCAGCAACATAGGTGAAGTCCCCATGTTATGGACGTGATCAGGTAAGGGAAGCCAGAAAGGTTGATATCTCTTATTATTGTTGTTGTCTTTGTCACGCCAAGGCTGGAGCAAGAAATTGAATTGAAGTCGGATCCCTTCATTGGTACCCAGGATGTTGAGTCGCAACTGGGACGTTTTTTGTGAGTATTGACTGAATGATTATTTAGTTGACCGTCTCTTCTGTGTTGGAGAGGTTCTTGATATGAGGGGAGATCGTGTAAACCTTTAGTGCCCGAATGTTGTTTACGTGATTCTTCGGATGCAGCTGCTGAAGATGATGCTCCAAGTGGTGTCTTTGCATAGGATGCCAATGTGATGAAAACTGCACCAATAGAGTATCTGGATGCTGGAGTTGACTGTGACTTCAAGTTTGACATGAGCCGACTCTTGGAGGAAGCTGAGATAGCTAAGCTTGTTGTCGGATAGCTTTTTCGTCATATTTGAGCCATTCAGGAGAACTCAAAGGAAGTAGGTGCATCTTCGGTTTAAAAGTGATTACCAAGGATAAAAGTGATGATGGAAGACTATTCTGAGAGTTAAGGCTTGCAACTGAAGCCCTTGCACAAGTGGAGAAAGCATATGCTGATAATTCTGAACCAGTCTTCAAGGATTCTTTCTAAGCAGTAGGTTTTGAAGGTTTTCATGTGTTACTGAGATACCTAATTTTTTGTGGTTTTATATTGGGATTGTCAGTAGGTAGATTTTGAATGGTTTTCTAGATAAATAAATAATACTTGTTCAATTGAAATCCTAAGTATGAATCCAAGGTGCTGCAATTATTTTAAAAGAATTGTAAAAATAGGAAAATATCGGTGGTGAAGTGCTTAAGTCTTGGCAACCTTGTCAAGGGTGCTGGAGTATTTAAGACTTGACAACTTAAAGCTTCGTGCCCCGTACAACTACCCCTGTTGGCTTATCAGTATTGACAAGTTTGTAATATATGATCGGATATGGCTTTTCTCCTGGAGAGGCAGCATTATCTCTGATTTGGAAACGGTTGGATTTCGGTATATCAGGTTGATGACATGTTTTAAAGATGATTGGGTTATTGGTTTTAATATTCTCAGTAGAAATGACCATATCCATTCAATAAACTTTTGAAAAGGATCATCCTCCTCTTCAAACAGTCAAGTTATGATGGGATTCCACTCGTGTCAAGTCCCCAAGACTTGATAGGACGCGGGACATCTGGTTGTAAAGAGATTTGTTAAACAAGACTTACTTGTAGGAAAAATCCATGGGTGTAAAACATCACCTTTCCTCTATGCAATCGTTTATTGTGCATACCCGTTGCTTGGTGATGTTCTGGAGACGAGCAATATTTAGAGCATGTTGGATTGTTGACACATACCGGTGAGTTTCTTGGTGACGTTTCCGCAGAGATGCGTCAAGTCTTGACTTATTGTTGTAGATCCACAGACGTCCCAGAATCATGTCGTAATCTGGACTTACATGATTGTTGCTGGTGAATTGGCAACAGACACTCCCAGCCATAAAATGGTGGCGATAGTGGTCTCTTCTGGACCTTTATGAATGATGAAGTTTGATTGCTGCATCCTTTGTTGCTTTATTTGGATGGGGATCTCGTCATCGTGTTGAATGTTGATTCTGGAACGCGCAACTTACTCCACTTAAGGACTTCGTGTCTAGTGAGCCTTCTGATGTACACAGTGAGCCTTCTGAGAAGGAATTAACATCTCGGTCGAACTTAAAAATTACTTCTGGATCGAGGCGCGACTCGATCATCAATTTGACACAGGTATCTCGAATCATCCTTTATTTAATCACAATATTTTACTCAGTAATTAAATGTATAATTCGTCTGTTGCAATCGTGCCTCCCGAACTACTTCGTGTCTGATAATGTAGCGAATGCTACTCCTCAATCTTGTCTTGTTGAATATCTTCGCATAGTATGGGGGAATGACTTATCAGGGTGACTTGAATATTCAACCCTTTAAATTTGGTGTCCAGTTGTTTCTGGTGCTTCAGATGCTTATGTCGCAAATAGGGCTTCCTTTAGAGATTTTTCGACGTTAGAAAACCGTTGTTATTGGAAGCACTGAGGAAGAAGACAAAGATGACCAGGGACCTGAGAAATCATCCCATACTGAAGTGATTGAAGAATCCAGGGATGAGAACGAAGAACTTAGTGGTGAATCACATTGCGAGGTTCCTTCTTCTTATGATAACTTGTTGCAGCTCCAAGTAAGTCTTCTCCACTGTTTTAAAATCATAATGACATAATTATAACTCTTATACCCCCAAACGTGGAGAACCATGCATGATTTTATGTAGAACTTTGGCGATTTTCGTTGTCAGAAAAATTCAGATTCAGGTCTTCATGTCGTAATAGCCGTAGAATCCTCGTACGAAGTTGGAATGAGGTGGTTGACCTCTCATTATTTATATAAGAGGAAGAGATAACTTTTTCAAAAAGAATTTCTGAACTTGGAGTTCTTTTGGTAGGTGAAAAAGATCTGACACCGAGCATCCAGAACTTTCCAAGAAGAATTCTGTAGGTTTTCAGATATTATATAGTCGATCGTTTTGTCTGCCCTTATTAGCTCGCTTCTCCGATTGGAGCGACCTTTTAGCATGTTTTAGTAGACATCCATATGAATAATTTAGTATATAAATTATCCCAAAATTCCTTACCAATTACCGCTGGTTTCAGTTCTTCCAGAGGGTTATGTAATAACGTTTCTGACGATATTTTTACAAAATGACCCATATATTTTCTAAACCATATGCCATGACCAAAACACTTTTTAATGAATGTTTAGGTTTCTAATGAAAATATTTTATGAACTTTATGATATATGCTTCAATTTCTTGTGTTTAAACTATTTTAGCTCATTATCTATACAATGTCCTCATTTTTAGGGTGAGAATGAGCCAAATTAGAGAGATGAACTTGTAGGTGAAGAATTAGAGATTAACATGAGCCTTGATGTTGGTGATGTGTCTTTTCCATCTCAAAATCACGAGCGAGCTCTTTCTGATGCGGTTGTTGAAGGAAGCACTCTAAGTGGCATTATTGTACAGAATGTTGCTATGATAAAGGTTGTTCATGGTGTTTTCAGTAGCACTGCTTGAAAGAGTAGTGTTGGTGTTTTTGGTGAAAGCATTTTTGATAAATCGAACAAAAAAATTAAGATTGGTTGTTGAACCTGAGTTTGATGATTAAACTAGATCTAAGATCTACCATTTCTCTTTTGAGATAATTGAATTTGTATCCGAGAGGTTGATCTCCCGATGTGGTTGCCAATTGTTTGTACCTAAAAATTTCTCCTAGGAAAAACAATGTACTATTGAAGTACTTTTTAGGTTCGGGGATTAAAATCGTACAAAACGAATCCAAACAAGTAGAATGTATGTATACGTTCTGCTTCGGTTATAAAGAGAGGAGATAGGTTGATCTTAGGGGAGGGAAGCAAAGAAAGTTGAAGGAATTTGTGTGTATTAAATGGTGTGTAGAGATGAAGAATAACAAAGCTTGTGAGAATAATTTTCTATTTGTTTTCCGTTCTGTCTTGTTTTTGAAATGGGCTAAGCAGCCTATTTATAATGATTTGAGACCACACACTTTCCTTGTAAAGTAGTGGGAGTTATGAGGAGATGCAGATGTGGAGGTTGTGGGAATAACCGTCCACTTTGTCTTGGGAAGTTTTTGGAAACTTCTAAACCATTACTCAATTATCTCTTCAATCGCTCCAACTTACCACTTACTTTATAACTTCCTTGTCGTGGGGTATTGCTACGCCCATATTGTTGTAACCGCCAGACCAAACCCCATATTTTATCCCCACATGTAATATGTTTTGATGTCTTGTAGGAGTTAGTAGAGCAGATGCGAGAGCTGCTACGGGAGCACTAGAGTTGACGCTGGACCGGAGATGTTTCCGCTGGAGATGAGGCCGCTGCGCTGAATGGAGCGCTGCTGCTGGTGCTAGAGGGAGCGCTGCTGCCGGCTGGAGTCCTATGGGTGGTGGGAGCACTGGTGGGCCGGTGGGAGCATTGTGGGCCAGTAGTAGCACTAGTGAGCCGGTGGGAGCACTGTGGGCCAATGGGATCCTTGTGGCTGGTGGGAGAGCTGTTGTTGGCGCTGATGGAGTTGCTGCTGGCACTTTGCTAGTGCAGTGACTATGGCTATGGCTCGCTTAGGGCTTCTCAGTCACATGAGATTTTATGTTGGCATTTTATACCTATTTTTATGCAGTGCATACAAAACATTTTCAAGAGATTCAAACGTGGAAGATTATAACTTGAGATGATGTTTGATGCGACTCTGCGATTAGATGGTATGATGCATTTAGTAGCACATTTATTCGAGAATAGTGTAAGATCCCAGAATAACCATTATACCCTTTTCGCTCGACTTTTTGGTAAAATGACTTTTTCCCCTGGTTCAAAACTTGATGAATATGATTTTTCACCTTTCATTGTAAAATAACATTTTTTTCCCTGATGTGTAAAATTACCATTTTACCCCTGGTCTGAAAAATTACCCAAATTGACTGTTTTCTCCTTTTTCAAAAATCCACCATCAACAAACTGTAACCAAAACAACAATAATTATTTAATCCATGGTAATTTATCTTACAGTATCATGATTCATGAGCATATTGTTCATGGTTTTGTCAAGCATAGTTTTTTCTAATTATTGTTGTTACAATTTTTTTAGGGTAAACTCTAAAGTTTGGGAGTTCCTACATGTGTGGAAAACAGGGGACAAATGGTACTTTATCCGAGCAAAATCAAAATTCAAGAGATATCTCCAATGAACGCTTGGGTTTTATGCAATTGAGTTCTTAATATGACTATTAACAAATGTTATTTGCAGGTGAACCTATGAAATTACAAAGCATCAACGAGCACAAGGAGCTAGGGCATGAAAAGGTGGAAGGGATTTCCAGATCCGTGAATATGCATATCATCCTTAGAGATATTAATAAAAATAATTTGTTGCTTGACATGTAATTTTTAGTATCTATCTTCTTTTAAAATCTAAGAACTGTTTGGGCATAGGTTGGTTCTAATTGAGAGTAGTATTTTTTTTGCATATAAACACTGTTTATGCATAAAAAAATTTGCATTCGAAGAAAATGAGGTGATCATTTTGTGTTTGTGTACCTATTTGGAAGAATGTTGTGTTTTAACTATATATTAAGCAAGGATTCATACTAAATCTTAGGTTTTTTGCATGTATGACATTATTGCAACTTGGTGTCAACATTTATAAAATTATTCATGAAAAACCGTAATAAGGTTTGATGGCATCCTGTAGATGGTGGGTTTTTGAAAAGGATAAAATAGTAAATTACCTCTCAAGACTCTGGTATGAGAGATACCAAACTCTACAAAAGAGTTGTTAAGCAGGCGTTTATCCCTGTCCTATCTCTCTGTATGTATTACTGATCTTGTCAGAATATTACATACACACTCAGAATTACTGAATGAATCAACATCCATCACTGTACAAAATCATCAGAATAACACTGGCGCTCACTACAACATTCCCAGATGTTCTATGATTTTTACATAAAATCTCAAGTTCCTAGATGGACTGTCCACTAGTATAGAGCAATTTGAGTATTATTTTGGTGCTATATTCTACAGCCGGATTCCCAAAAGTTATCTATGTTAAAATTCACACAATATTACCATATTAAAAATCTATATATGGATTTATTTAATTAAAGTACCACAGCTGTGCTTAAATTCAAAGTTAAAACTGTGACAGACACAATTTCATAGCTTTTGCTAGCTAAGAATCTCACCTCAATTGAATTAATCCTTTGATTAAAGAGACAACTAATGAAAACAAGTGAAAATAATTCAATTTCAGGTTTTGAAACACTTGATTCGCAACACTTATAAACGTGCCAAAAAGTGTGTCAAAATTTCCAAACCCTAATTAGGGTTTGAAAACAGAACTCGCAACACTTATAACGTTGCAAAAGTGTGTCAAAAGGTATCTTCCAGCCATAATTAGGGTTTAAAAACAGTTTTATAACACTCATAAACGTTACAAAAGTGTGTCAAAAACTCCAAACCCTAATTTCGAAAATAGGGAAGCTAATCCCAAACTTTGAACATGTCTTGCCCCTCTCTTGTGCGTCTTGTTTTCTAGAGCAAGGATTGCACGACTTCCCTCCTAGCATAAGCATCATGCTTCTCTCCAAATATTTGATAATTTTACTCTTTTACCCTCAATATGTGAGGCTGAACACAAAAGTAAAATATGGGCCTATTGCCTTCTATCCAAACAATCCCAAACCCTAATTTTGAAGAGGGAGACATTTCTACCTCTTGCTTCCAGCATGACCACCTTAGTCAAACAACTAAGCTGGTGTGACTATTCTCAAGGCAAAACTCGCATGCCTTCAAAGATAAAATCAGGTCCACACGACTTGTCGTCTTTGTCAAAATTGATTATTTTACTCTTTTACCCTCAATATGTGAGGCTGAGTACAAAGAGTAAAATATGAGCATCTTGCTTCTTGTTCAGAAATTAATGTCTTGTCTCTTGCCAAAAAATCGACGACTTGCTTCTTTTTCAAGATTAACAATTTTATTCTTATCCTCAATGTGTGAGATTGAGTACAAAGAGTAAAATATGAGTGTCTTGCTTCCTATAAAAATGTGAGACTCTTGTTTCACGTAAGGACCAAAGCCTGGTGGTCCTCATCTCTCTTCACGTGAGGACCAAAGCCTTGCGCTCCTCTTCTCTCTTCACGTGAGGACCAAAGCTTGGCGCTCCTCCTCTCCCTTTTACGTGAAGACCAAAGCTTGGTGCCTCTTTTCTTGGTTTCACGTGAATGCCTTAACTTGGCAAATCAGGGCTCTGACAAGATTCAAACCCTAAACTATACTAGGTATCTCATATATATTTTTGTATGAGGCTTCATATACAATTTTTCATGCTCAGAAGCAACAACGTATTTTTACAAAATAAACATATCAATACAAAATTGACTAAGATGGACACACTGCTCCTTACACACAAATAAATACGTATTTATTTTATTCTATTTTACTAAACTCATCATCTAGTCAAGCAAGACATATTTATTTTACTCTGCTAGACTCATCGGTAGTCAAGAAAGACATATTTATTTTAGTCTACTAGACTCATCAGCTAGTCAAGCAAGACAAGTCTCTAGTCAAGAAACCCATTGAGCAAGTCTCAATCGACTTAACATGTAGTATTAAACGAGACATCAAATGTCACAAATGGGGGGATATTCATTAGGGTATTGTCCTGGCGGTTTACGGCATGTGGTGCAACAGTGCACCCACTAAAAGAGAAATTCTGGAAAGACCGATAACAGTTGAGTAGAGGAGTGGTGAGTTGAATAACCAACTATTCAACCACAATCGAAGTGGAGAGCAGTTGTCAACACCTTCTCCACTTTCACCATTTCACCACTACTCAACCATCGACAGTTTCTTCCAGAAAAGAGGTCGAATGGTCACAATAGCTATGATATAAATAGATGTTCAATCTATTGAACATAGGACAAGTTTTTCACAACTGAAACACAGGTTTTACTATGAAAAACAGGTCTGAAACAGAACAACACAAGTTGAACTAGATCATTCAACTCTCTCATACAAAGCATTGTTCATAGCTATTCACATCAACTACATCCAACAGAGTCTGATACTCTGACCTCAAATTTCTCTCGCTTCCCTCCCTAAGACCAACCCTTCTCCTTCTCATTTTGTGACTGAAGCAAGACTGGAACCGCCGTTGCTTGGTTTAGGCCAGGATTGTACAGATTGATCTCTCGAATCTAAAAAAAATACTTCAACAGTACAAATGTTTAAGGATTGACGAATTATCACCTGCTCACCCATTTTTCCTAAATTAGCCTTCAATTCGTTTTTCCCCACAAACACATCTCCAATATCATTTTTACATATTTTTTTAGTGTTTGATAATATGTTTTATGTGGAGGCATGGAGATAAATGGTGGTTTTCTACCACCTTAGTCTGCAGTTGATCTCCAACAGAACTTGGGGAGTTTTTTTTTTTGGTGGAGTTATGTTTGGTGCTGGTTTCCCTTCTTTTCTAATAATGGTCAAATACTGATGGAGATGTTTCCTTTTTCTTCAGGAGATTCCTTCTTTTACATTTTATGGTTATCCGTGCCTTCAATAGGCAGAGTTACTGATTTTGGTTTTGCAATGGCGGAAACTAGAAATGCCTCTGGAAAATACATTAGTTACACCATTGATCTCGAAAACTTCAGCAAGCGCTTGAAGGCATTTTACTCTCACTGGAAGGAAAACAAAACTAATTTTTGGGGTGTCTCAGATGCAATTTTATTGCAACACCTCCTGCTTCGGAGGATCTTCGCTACTTGAAATCCTCTGTACTGAACATGTGGTTGTATGGTCTGGAGTTCCCTGAAACTATTATGGTTTTCATGGACAAGAAAATCCACTTCTTGGCCTGATTATTTGGGTTTTATCGAAACCTAAAAATAAAATCAGTGAAAAAGTGAAGATTTTGAGAAATGAGAATTCTTCTTGCTAAGTTTCTATTGATGTTCTAATGAGATAAACTTTGGTATACAAACAAAAAAGGAATCCTAAGGACTATTAAAGAATTGATGTTGTATTTCAGGTGGGCATCCCTCAAGGAGCTAGAGAGTTGCCAACAATTCATCAGGTTAACGTGTAGTGGAAACTGAGTGGATATTGCACTAATACATGTGAGAAATTTAACCCTATTGACTTTTCTTTCTTCAAATCTCTAATCTTCTTTGCCACAGACGAAGATGACTTAAAACTAACATCAGTTTTGACGAAATGGGTTTCAAACAAGAACAAGAGGGTTATGTGTATTAAACGTACTCATTAATTAATGCTTTAGGACTGTTGTTACCAAGTTGATTTTGGAATGATGTCAAACCAAGCTAAGCTATAAAAATAAATGAAACAAGCATCCAACCGCACCTAATGAGTATCTACAATGTTATAAGCTCTCTTGAGACGGTCTGATGGTTTTTGTTAATTGTCTCAATCCCTTGACGGGTGTAGTATATGAACTAAGTACCATCATTGTTTCATATATTGAAATGTAGCTAGGATTACTGCCCTCCAGTCCGACCCTCCTGACTTTGGATCTGGGCAATCAGATACAAGGTGGCATGGTGAGCAGTTTGCAAGCAATATAGAAGGATGCAGATCGTGTTTTGCTTCCTGAGAAAACACATTTCTTCAACGAGATGGTAATGGTTGGTTTCTTAAAAGTAGTTGTGATATGTTAATGCCGACAATGATTGTACAGGCTGTTGTTGGAGTCCAGTCTGGTGTTTGTCACGATATTTGTTGTTACAAATGAATGTATAAAGTTAGCAACTCTATAATTTTTTTGTGATTTAGCTCTTCCTCGGGACATGTAAGGTTTATATTTCGTGGTACTTCGGTGTTGGTTGTTCACCATATCATTTTTGCTTACAGATTTCACTTATTACCTCCATCATAATTATTTTCAAAAATTGAATAATAGGTATATAACAAGGAATGCCTAATTCACCATTAAGATTACGACACAGATTGCCAAATAGTCCGTATGAGCAATTAAAATGGAAAACTACCCCATCATACGTATTATCAACTAAGCAAAAACCAGTTCTTAGAATTTAAAGGCAGAAATATGACTATTATGCTTAATCACTTTCATATTCATTGAAGGGTTTTTGATAAAAAAAAATATGATCATCTTCTAACGTAGACATCAATTCTTCGATAAAAAGAAAAAATGGGGTGCCCCCTGGTGTACAAATTCAAAAACTCATGCTTTCTAGACAAATAAAAAACTCCTGATAGCAGTTTTTTTTTTTCAATTTTCAGAGATAAAACCAAAATCCGTACCATTACGACACGGATCATACCCTATTATATATATATATATATATAAATATATATATATATATATATATACACATATATAACCATGATTATTGTATGACTCAGATCCATTTATATATGAAATTCTTAGAATAGCGCTTGTGCTTGTTGTAAGACTTTCAGATATTCTATAATTTTTACATAATAAATCTCAAGTTCCTAGATGGGTTGCCCACTAGTATAGAGCAATTTGAGTATTCTCTATAATAAATATCAAGCTCTTAGATGGATTGCTCATTAGTATAGATCAACTTGATCGAGTCTTCTCTAGTATTATATTCCATGTCTGAATTCTTAGAATTATTTTATATCAATATTCAAACCCTAATTGAATAAAATTGGTTTATTAAAGTGACCATACAAAATGTATGAAAGCTCATAGCAAGCTGCACACGAGTATACTTGATTAGGTATCACGGCTATGCCTACATATCAAGTCAACTACAAAATGTAATCAATTTTTGTGCCAGACACAAAATTGAAGCTCTAATTGGCTAGGCACTACTCTAGTCGGGCCTAAGTTAATTTTCTCTAATGGTTGGTCGCACAAAACACTAACAATGGAGGAAAAACAGTGAAACCCTAATTTTGGACATAAAACACTGATCCAAACAGTGATTTAAAGATTGGCCGACCAAAATCCATATCCTGACTAAGTTGGTTGCCTCCTAACTTTCTTGGCCGACCAACTAATGGCCGGCCAAACTTGGCCGACCCAAATCTTTTTTTTAAAAAAAGACATGAACAACAATGTGGAGTGCCGTCCATAAACCATGGACCATCCATGAACAGAAATCTGCAACACGTATAAACGTTGCAGTCTTCCCTTGCAATATCTGCCACACTTGTAAGTGTTCAATCTATTCTTGCAATGTTTGCTACACTTGTAAGCGTTACAATCTCTTCTTGTAATGTTTGCCACACTTGTAAGGGTTACAATCTCTTTTTGTAAAGTCTACTACATATATAAACGTTGCAAAAGACTGTTGCAACGTGGGAGCTTGGAGTGCACAACACTTTTAAGTGTTTCAATTCATTCCTAAGGCATTATGACTCATTTTGAATGTAATAATGGAACGTACGACATACTTCATATGCTCTTAACTCATACAGCCTCCCAAAATTCGACTTATTAAGTGTACCACACACAACTTTTGAATGACAACATATGACTTTACATATATATCTTTGTTACATATGCTTGATCACTCAATACTTAAATATTTTTTCCTCACTCTTTTATGACTATCCATCACCTCTTGTTACAGTGATCGACCTACTCAATGGCTATATTCGGTATCACTTGTTCACTTAAGCATGTCAATACACGTTGACACACTTGGACTCTCACTGCTCACATGAGCATAATAGAGTCTTGACATAAGGCCTAAATAAATACATATTTATTTTCAGTCTTCCTACTCCTTAGTAGCCTCATTAGTCTTGTCATACTCATCAAGACCCTAGTTAGCAATTCGGTGAATTTTTGCCGAATAATTCGTGCATATTTACGAACGGAATGTTTCACGAATTAAACGACGTCCACTTGTAATCCCGAACTAAATACGTGTTTTTAAGGAATAACCGAATTATTCACGGTTTTTATCAATTCACGAATTATTCTCCACTTGAATTCGGGACTGATTCAATGATTTAATAAATTGTTTCGAAAACAACATTCAGGAGGGATTGATCCCGTGACCCGTAGTTAGTAGTTGAATCCCTTAATCACTGAGCCGGCTCAATCTTGATGATAACAATGTATACATTTGATATATAATTCATTTAAACCACTAATCATGCTATTCCACCACCGTAAAATGTTTTCTTAACATTTAATATATGCCGATTTTTTCGTGCGCATTTATATATGTGAAACGCATTAAACATGACTTAATAAATTCTCGTATTTTCTCTGCATTGCGCATGTTTGGCCGCATATTTGACCAAATTTGCATTTTACTTAACCGATTAATACGTATTTTTGACGGTCCAAATTTTTCCCGCACGTCGAATTGCTAACTAGGATCAAGACTCATTATTCATGTCTAGATATACATGACAAGTCATAAGTTAAATAGACTAATCAAGTTACAACGCACTTCACACTAAGTAGTATTTTCTACTAAAAATCATACGAGACATCAAAGATGTCACAAGTGGGGGATATTCACTAGGGTATTGATCTGGTGGTCTACAGTAAGCGGTGTAGCAATACACCCATTAGAGAAAAGTGTCTGGAATGTTCAACGGTTAGCTAAGTAGAGGAGGGGTGGGTGTGTAACCGGAAAGTCATCCACAAACTAGTGGGGGACGGTTTTCAACACACTCTCCACCATTTTCACTTCACCATTACTTCACAACCATCACTTCCTCTGAGCACATGGTGAGCGGTTACTGTTATACTATTATAAATAGATTCCTCAATCTATTGAAATCAGAACAGACAGAACGTATATAACATAACATAAGGATTATCATCTGATTTTCATCAAGGCATTCTTTCAGTCATACACAGAGAATCTTTCATAGAAATAAACACCTATCACACCTAACGGAGTCCGGTAGTCCGACCTCAAACTTCCTCTGCTTCCCTCCCTATAACCAACCTTTCTCCTTCCTTTGTGACCAAAAAAAGATTAAAAGGACCATTTCTTTGTTTAGGCCAATCTTGCGTGATTTTGATCTCTCGAATCTAATTGTACTTCCATAGTACAAATGTTTTAAGGTATAGACATATTTTTCATCAGCTTACCCTTATTTTTACCCTTTTACCCCTGAATTCGTTTTTACCCGCAAACACCTTCTCATCCGATCTATATTCAACACCACTCTCCAGCGTCCAATAGTAACAACTTGGCTTCAACTCTTTGATAATCATTATATTGTTTTTCTTAAACTACTTGTTGTTTTGAAACTTTTATTTGGATTTTCTTCTTATCTACGACCTTGATTAATATTATTATTTTTATTTTATTTTATTCTTACCGTAGATAAAGACTTCAACACTTGATTATTTACAATTTTGGTATTGTCTTGGTCACATAAACTACAAAAAATTCATATTGTTTTGCTTTTCTTTCTTTTCTCACCTGAATATATATATTTTTATCTCTTCATTTGATGCTTGTAAACCTTAAACGTATTCTACTTCTTCAAAAATTGGTATTGCTCCACTTGTTGATGATGGTGGCATGTTTCTATTTTCAACTGCTTCGAGAGTGGTGCGTCCTGCAATTTAGACTACAAGAACGGGATTAATTCGTAATTTTGATGTGACACCCTCATGATTGAAATAATTAGCACTCAAGAGACCAAAAAGTGTTAAAGGGGAGCGAGGTTGAGTAGCTCTTCATTCGACTCGGAGTTTATGTAGAAGATTATACTATAAACGAATATTAAAAGATTAGGTGTCCCGCTAAAAGGGTAGTCATTGATAATGATTGGTTAACTATCTAAATGGTTAACTTCATCAAAATTACTCTCTCAAAGATAAAAAAACGAATGTATAATTCTCAAGCAAATCTAATTTCCATTATTTTGGTAAGAACTCTATATTAAACTTAGCTAAAGGCATACTACGTAACTCAAAAATCTTTAATAGTTGGAGGTTTTATACAAGTATTATATACAAAATCGAAAAAAATTGTCTATAATAGGAGATACTAACTAAAAATTAAAAATTATATATGCAAATACTCCCCACACTTAAACATTACATTGTTCTTAATGTAAATTGACTTGCCCAATATAAAACTAATTAAGATGGAAAATTCATACAATGATATGCAAACTAAGAAAAAAACTCTTAAAAAATAAAAATTAAGTGTAAAAATACAAAACCAATGGGTTGCCCCACCATTCAACGCTTATTTTTATGTTCTCAACCTGACCTTCTGGTTATCGTTCGTACACCAACATATGAAAATCTGGAGATCCACCCAGATAACAATCTGCTGTTCTATTAACAGCTAGCTTCACATAATTGTTAGAATAAGATATATCCACTCGCTTAAATCAAGCAAATAACCGTTCGAGTGATGCTTTATTCGTGAAGGAGAAGAAGGGTTGGTCTTAGGGGGTAGCAAATATAGAATGAAATCAGAGTGTTATTATGATTATAGCGAAAGAATGTTACCTTAGTTATTGAATTCAAATATTTTTTTGCTCTAGAAAACTTGTGTGTTTGTGAATTGGTCAAGTGACCTATTTACAGTAGTTGAAATCAAATTGATCTCTTGATAAGTGGAAGTAGTGGATAACGTGGTGAAAGTCATGCCTATGATGGTATAGAAGGTCGAGAATCCAACGCCCACTTCTATATCATCCCCGCGACATTCGCACGACTTGGTTTCTTTCTTATTGTGAATGTAATGTTACACTGCACGTGTTGTAGACCGCCAGACCAAAACCCTAAGCAACACCCCCTATGTGACATAATTGATTTCTCATAAAAAAGTGAATTGTTGAGCAAAGTGCTGCTGCCGTCAAACTAATTGAGTGATGACTTGATCTAGCGGCTGAGCCAAGATATATTTGACCTTAGTATATAAATAATTAGGTTGAGCAGTGTCAAACCTAAAGTGATCAGAAAGTTTAGCAAAAACTTGATGAATTTAGTGAGTCAGGTAGAGAACAAACACTAAATCCACAAACAGTTGTTGAACTCAATAGACACGTACTCAGTCTAAGTGTTGGCAAGATCGAGAGAAATAAGGTAATTAGATGGATACTAGACTCCAAATTACAAAGAAGAAAAACTCATCTTTCTAATGCAATCGAAAATTCTAAATTTGGATTCCATTTAATAAAAATGATATGGTTCACAAAAGTTCCAGTAGTTATCTTGGATTTTTCAGATTTTACACACTTCACTTCGGAGGCCATATTTCCTTGACCGTCACTCGAAACTCTAAGCCCTTTTACCCCGCAAGAGGAAATGCGTAGGCAAATATTTTTGTGAGGGATATTTTGCCTAATTCCTTACCAATTTGTACAATTTTCGAGGTTTATTCATTGTTAAGTCAGAAATCAAGATTTTTCAGATTTTGAACATTTGGGACAATGTGAAATTTAAGTGTGGGGGAGTATTTTAGCATATAGATTCTGTAATTTTTAGTTAGTATTCACTTTATTAGAGTAAGTTTTTTTTTTTAAATCACTTTAAAATAAAAATTCCAACTTTTAGAGATTTTTGAGTCACACATTATACTTTTAGTTAAGTTTACATATGGTTTTCTTTACTCAAATAACTGAACTTAGAATGGCTAGAGAAGCTCGCTATTTCACGTGTTCTTAGTTTTCAAGAGAATAATCATGATGTGTTTTAATCATGTTGGTAAGAATCAAGTGAAGAATGAATACAACATTAGAGAGTTAACCAAGCATTAACGGAGACTAACATTTAAGTGAGGCACATAATCTTTCAATATTTGTTAAGAGTGTATTCTTGTGCATAAACTCTGAGTAGATAGAAGTGCTACCCAACCCCGCATTCCTTCAACACTTTTTGATCTCTTAAGTGTAATTTTTATCAATCATGAGGGTGGCATCATAACTACGGATTAACCTCATTCTTGTAGTGTGAATTGCAAAATGTACTACTCTCGAAGTAGTTGAAAACAAAAACATATCATCATCATAAACAAGCGAAGCAATGTCAATTTATGAAGAAATTAAAGATTTTTTAGGCTTACAAGCAATAAAAGAAAAAAAAATGTATATCCAAAGCGAAAAAAGAAATAAAAAGTAAAAGATGTGAATTTTTGAAGATTTGTGACCGAAACAATATAAAACTTGTGAAGAATCAAGTGCTAAAGTCCTTTACCTACTGCAATTAAAAGAATAAGAATGGACAATAAGAAAACTGCTCTTAATATGATCTAAAATAAGTAATCGTAGGTGGAAAACGACGAGATATTAACTGTAGTAATGTGATAAGTGCTTAATCAACGTGTTTTTTGGGTCAATTCCATACTTATTTTAGTTAGATTTCTTACATATTACCTTGTATTACTTTTATTTTCTATCTTATATCCCATATTAGGTGAATCATCCTAAGAAGAGTGAAAATGGATACAAAATTAGTAAGAAGTGAAGTACTTCAAGTATCTAAGTGTCTAAAGCCAAGAAAAGTGGAAGAAGCGCAACAAAAAGAGTAAAGAACGTCGAAAACACAAGAACAACCCAAAAGGAATGATATGTACCTAAAATTAATGAGTTTTTACACCCATATTGAAAATAGAAAAATAACGAAGCCAATACAAAAATAATGAGTTCATTACGAAATCGGACGAAAAAGTTATGAACAAAACAACCGAGAGGATAAACAAGTTTCTAAAACAACAAAGTCGTCAGGGGTTTGCATTTCCACCATGACGACTTTCGGGTTTTTTCGGGCAGAGAGTTCGGTCATATTTTGGTTTCTAAAAGGGTCGTGAGAATGGAACACGATGACTTTTGGGTGTTTCCAGACAAAGAATTTAAATAGTTTATGGTGTTTAGAGTTGTTGGGGTCGTTTTGCAAAGGACCGTGACGACTGTTTCAAACCTCTTGGACAAGCTTAGACACATTTTTAACTTCTAAATCAAGGAAACTTGATCCTAATGGGATTCCAAACCCTAGAAAGAGGAGATACTTGAGGGCCAAGCATTGAAGGCTATAAAAAAAGGTATATAAGGCCCAAACAAAAGACATCATAACCTCCTACCTCGCATATCAGACCTTCTACATCTTAAACCTATGGTTTACCACTTAAGGTGGAAGCCGTAATATTTTTTTATTATTTCTTGTATTATGAGTAACTAATTTTTTGTTGATTAAGGATGAATTCAATATTCTAGATGTGAAGCTTTATTAGTTATATAAGTTTATTTTGAGTTTTAATCATCATGTCGCTTGTTTTTAGTCTTTACCATATTTAATGTTTATGATAAATTTCTAGATTGTTTAGATGTACAACTAAATTAATCTATTAATTATTGTATTCTTACTAGAAGTTAGATGATAAGTGTTATAGTCAAACAACGCTTTACACATGTAGAAATCGTGAGACCCTGCAATGGAATTATGTGGAGCAATTACGAGTAAAAATAACACCAACATGTAAACCTTGAGATAAAAGTTTAACTACTGGGATCAACCAAAATCACAATGTTTAAAGTGTTTGAATGGGTTACAACTTGATTGAGCTACTACTTGGTGGTTCAGACGAATAAAATTTGATAGTCGAGAACTTCTGTATGCAGTAATAAAAAGAGCTTTGGGGATAACACTGAGCTAGTTGTTATTCCACAGTTGGTGATGAATGATTCTAATGAAAGATAGATAAGTTTACTAATTAAATTAGCGCTTGGTAACAGCGAATGACTCCCTAATCATCTTATCTTATTATTATTTTTGTTATTTTCTTTACTCAACCAAACCCACTTTTTAGTATTTGATTTTATTTTTGTTTGATAATCTGAATAACATCTCAATTACACAGTTTTTTATGGGAACGATCCTTACTACCGCTATATTACATGTTAATACTAATGGAGATATTTTAAGTAATTTGTTGCACTTAAGACACACATCAAATTTTCGCGCCACTAGCGGAGAACAATTGATAATTGATTTGTTATATTTTTTTAGCTTGTTTTAGTAGTTTAGGATTATCTTATTTTTTTTCCTTAAAATTTTCAGGTTTTTGGGTTTTTATGGTATTAACAACTCGTTGAATTGGTTAGCCGCTCTTTAAAAGCGAGAGGTATATTCTGAAAACAGGTGGTGAGTATCACTTTTATTTATTTTGTTTTAGTTTTTAGATTTTCCTTTTATTGTAAGTCGTCATGTTTTCCTTAGGAAATAACAAGTACGGTGCACAAGATCAATCATATAATAATGGTAATCAATACGATTCCCAAAATCAGTCGTATGACAACTACCAACCATACCAGTGGTATTATCAAAATCAATCTTTTATCCATTATCAATATCCAAAGAAACCTTATGGTTAGTCTTATACATTCCAACAACCTTATGGTGGTTATGTAGGTGAACAATCATGTGGATGGAAGGATATTTATACTTTTAATCAGTCTTTTTCTAGAAATGTGTAGATATAAGAGAGTTTCAAACTCAAAAATTATGATAGTGTTTCCAAACCTACTCCTATTAATCATATTTATGATCATTCACCCATTCAAAGGGAAGATATATGGTATAAAAACTCTATTGTGAGCAACGATGGAAAACATATTAACATCAGAAAACTCTTTAAACAATACGATCAACTTGAAGAAGATGGAGCATCAGAAGAAAGTCTTCAGGAAATTAATCAGGTCATACAAATAAAATTACAATAGCGTTAGGATAATGACGACTATTAGGTCTAAGAAAATTATGATGACAAGAGTGCTGAAAAGAAATAGGGATTGAGAATGAACCGAAACCAATTGGTGATAAAGAAGCACCGATGGAGCTTTCTAAAGAAACGATAGATCACATACTAGGTCTACAATTTGAAGGTTTATCTAACTCTATATCTAAACCTTTATGTGATCATTGTCCTCTCCTAGTCGAAATAAGTCCAAAAATAGTTGTTAACCCAATTTATAAGGAACTACCTCACTTAGGATTGGGTATATGCATTTCGAAAATTCTTAAGGATTATTTTACTTCTAATTTGTGGTTGATTCTAACATTGTGCATGTTCACCAAGAGGAACCCGAAGAAGTTTCCTTGTTCTATGTTCTTTATCCAAGTGTAGAAAATACTAAGTGTAGGTGTAACTTCCATCAAATAACAGTTTCCATATTTCTATCTTATGTTAAAAAATTTATGAAGTTGTTGTTAGAATTCCAGATCATTGTTTGCGTGGATCCCCAGATTTTTAGATTGTTGGTGTATAGACGCTAACCAAGAGGCCAGACTGAGGACGTTAAACTAAGCGCTACATGGGAGGCAACCTACTGGTTTTAAATTTCTATCCTTTTTATTCCTTATAAAAAAATAGTTTTACATATCATTTAAGGAATTTCCCATCTTAAGTTTTACATTGGAAGAGTCAATTACATTGAGGACAATGTAAAGTTTAAGTGTGGGGGAGTACTTGCATATTTTGCATATATAGTTTTAAAATTTTAGTTAGAGTTTTCACTTTCGTATGTATAATTTTCATTTTTTTTGTAAATATTTGCATGAAACCCCTCCAACTTTAGAGATCTTAGAGTCACATATTATACTTTTTTGCTAAGTTTACAAACTGAATTCTTGCTGAAATAATATAACTTATAATCGCTAAAGAATACTGCACATTAGGTGTTCTTAATCTTTGAGAGAGTAATTGTGACAAACTTAACCATATCGGTGGAATATTAGGTACAGAAGGACTGCAGTATTAGAGAGTTAACCAATCATTAGTGGTGACTACCTATTGAGTGAGGCACCAAACCTTCAGTATCCGTTTAGAGTGTTTCATCTGCATTAACTCCGAATAGAATGATGAGTTACTCAACCTCGCACCCCTTCAACACTTTTTGTTCTCTTGAGTGCTAATTCTGTCAATCATGAGGGTGACATCAGAATTGCAATAACCTCATTCTTGTAGTCTAATTTGTAGTTAACATAGATCTTTCGAAGAAATGACCATAGAAACACACCATCATCATCAAAAAGCGAAGATGATCAAGGTTTACAAGCAACAAAAGAAATAACGAAATTGTATACCTAAAGTGAAGAGAAAGTGAAAAAGAAAAAAAAACACAGATACGTAAATTTTTGAAGGTTATGTAACCAAAACGATACCAAGTGTTAAAGTCCTTAATTATCTTATGGAAATGAAAAGAATAAATATTAAAAAATACATATTAATTAATCAAGTTCGTAGAAAATAAGAAGAAATACATAAAGAATTTTCAAATAACAAGTAATTGAGAAAAAAGTACAAATTGTCAAAGTTCTACGAAGTTCAATAGTTCATCAAAAGTTGAAACCGAAGATGAAGACGTTTCTATTGGACGTTCTGAGAGTGTTGTTGATTGTATATCGGATGAGAAATTGAATGAGCATTTCGATCTTCGCATATGGTTGATTTCCTTTCTTTGAGATCATCATAAATTAAAAGAATAAGCGCCATAACATGTTTAAGTATTTCATTCTTTGTTCCCTTTTGCACACATGAGCGACTAATTCCTATCATTTTATGAGTGACCAACTGGTGAGGCATAAGTCGAGGATAAATGCTTATTTGTTGCTCTCGAGGCTATGTTCCATCGTATGACATTGGTTTAACACATTACACTCCTACTTTCTTCGATTAAGCTTATTTAAATTTGAAATTTTCTCTTGTACTTCTAACTTCTTGAAATTAGGTGGAGAGACTGGATACTTGTTTGAGTAAACAGGAGTTGGAGTAGATTTTGTCGGTATATCTCTTGTAAACCCTCACGAGACTATAACTCGTCCACTAGAGGCACCTAGGGGTTTAAAAGTTTATTTCACATGCTAAGTGTAACCTTGATTCCCATAAAGTCAGTTAGGTTAGTTTAGGTAGGTATTTTGCTCGAGGACTAGAAAAAGCTAAGTGTGAGGGAATTTGATAAGTGCTTAGTTTACATGTTTTTAGTGTCAATTCTATACTTGTTTTAGTTAGATTTCTTGCATATTACCTTGTTTTACTTTTTTTTTCTATGTCTTATGTATCATATTAGGTGAATCATCCTAAGAAAAGTGAAAATGACTACAAATTACTAAAAAGTGAAGTACTCCAAGTATCTGAGTGTCTAAAGCCAAGAGAAGTGAAAGAAACACGACAAAAGGAAGTAAAAAATGTCGAAAACTAAAAAATAACCCCAAAAGGAATGATATGTATCTTAAATTTAGGAGCTTTTATACTTATTTTGAAGAGAAATGAAAGACAAAGCCAACACAAAAAGAATGAGATCATTCCGAGGTTGGATAAAGAAGTTATGGACAAAACAACCGAGAGGATAAACAAGTTTCTATAACAAATAAAAAAGTCGTTAGGTTTTGCATTTTCGACCATGACGACTTTCAAGTTTTTTTCGGTCAAAGAGTTCAGCCATGTTTTGGTTCTTAAATTCGTCAGGGTCGTGCGGATGGACCATGATGACTCTTAGGTGTTTCGAGCAGATATAGACTTTGAGTAGTTTATGATGTTTAGAGGCGTTAGGTTCGTCGCAAAGGACCGTGAAAATTATGGAAAAACTCTTGGATAATTTTTTGACTTCTAAATCAAGGAAACTTGATCCCAATGGGATTCTAAACCCTATAAATAGATGATACTTAAGGACCAAGCATTAAAGGATATAAAAGAAGACATATAAGGCTCAAACCAAAAACCTCATAACCTCCTAAATCTCATGTCACATCTTCTACATCTTAAACCTAAGGCTTACCCCTTTAAGGGGAAACCGTGATATTTCTTGTATTATGAGTAACAAATTTTTTATTGATTAATGATGGATTCAATGTTCTAGACGTGAAGCTTTATTAGTTATACAGGTTTATTTGGAGTTTTAGTCATCACAATGCTTGTCTTTACCATATTTTAGGTTTAGCAGAAATTTCTAGATTTTTTAGGTTTATGATAAAATTAGTCTATTGATTGTTTTATTGCTAGTATAAGTTGGGTAGTAAGTGTAATAGTCAGACAACGAACTACATAAGTAGAATCGTGAAATCTTGCAGAGTGATTATGTGGAACAACTATGAGTGAAAACAACACCAGTGTTAGTACCTAAAGATTTGGTTACAGGCAAAACAATGTACTGTAGAAGTACTTTATTTAGAATCGAAAACCAAAATCATACATAGCCAGCCTAAACCACGATAGTAGCTGTTCAGCTCTACTTCGGTCACGATGAGAGGAAATGGGTTGATCTTAAGGGAGGGAAGCAAAGAAAGTTGAAGGAATTCCATGTGTTGAATGATATGTAGAGTTGCAGAACTATTAAGAGAAACCACAGAGCTTATGAGAATTGTAAGCTTGTTGTGTTTTGAAATGGTCTAAGGAGCCTATTTATAATAGTTATGAACACACGTACTTTCCTTGTAAAGTTGTGGGAGTAAAGAAGAAATAGAGAAGTGGGAATCATGGGGTTAATGGCTTAATTGCCTTGGAATCTTCGGGAAACCATGACTCCACTTCTCCATTAATTGCTTCAGTCTCACCACTACTCTGTAACTTCCAGTTCATGGGGAGTTGCTACCGCCAGACCAAGACCCATGAATAATCCCCCCCCCCCCATGTGTTATGATTTGATTTATTGTAGGAATTAGTCGAGTCGTGGACTCAGAATAATGCTAGTGTAAACAAGAGAAAAAAAGATGCTCGAAAATAGAGAAAGAGGAAAGTTAGCACTGGGGCTAGAGGCCTAGACTTGCCACAGCTAGCTCCAGCGCTAGCGCTGCCAGGCCAGCAACGATGTTAGCGCTGGAGTTAGCGCTGCTAGGCTTCTAGCAATGTTGGTGCTGGAGTTAACGCTACCAGTCCTCCATCATTGTTGCGACTCTTTCTTGGCTTTGCGACGCCAGGTTTGGCATAGGTGCTAGCGCTAGCATTGCTAGGGCCTGTTTGGTGCTCAAGCATGTTGGCTTTGCTGACTTTTGGATTTTTGGTTCTTTCTTGGCCTTTTTGACACATACTTGTGCTACTCATTGGTATTGGTAGTATGGCTAAGGCTAGCATTTACTAGTGCCATGGTTATTGCCTACGTGCCGCTAGATTTGACATTTATTAATATTGTGGCCATATTTATGGCCTGTTTAAAGTCTCTTAACTGTATGAGATTCATTGTTAGCATTTTATGCTTAATTTTATGCAGTGCATACAAAACATTTTCAAGAGATTCAGTTTTGGAAGTTTACAAATTGAAATTATACTTGATGCGACTCTGTAATTAGATGGTATGCATCTAGTTCACGTTTTTGTTCAGATATGACTTAGCCTATATTCTGAACATTCACAATTTTGTATAATCAACATATTCTGTCTTATACAAATGATTTGCATAGATGCATGTGAAATAACGAGAATTTAATTAATTACAACTCTGAAATTTCTGTGATGCATATATATACAAAAAGAGCTACAAGGCTAATTTAGCAAGGAGCTGAGTATCCCTTCTCAATTTTCTTGCAGAATGTAGGATAAGAATATTATTCATAATTATTATGCTTGTCAGGAAATTATGCATATTTTGTGCTTTTGAAGCTTGTTGAAAAACAATATTTATAATTTTCTTTCATATCAAAAAGCCACCATCAACATTAAATCCCTTGCTTAGCGCGAAACAACAATGTTTCGTGGTAAGTACTAAATGGTGGTACTAATACTGAGGTGCTGATGGTAGCAACTGCCACAACTCTTGTTATGGTAAAGGTGTGACTGAGATGCACGTGTCGAACTGGTCACCGACTGAAACTTGTCACCTTTCTCTTGACAATGGCCGGTCCTGGTTTTTGAAGGCATGGATGAGTTGTACCTACACGTGTTGAACTGGTCATCGAGTGAAGATTGTCACCTTTCTTCTTGATAACGGTCGGTCCTGGAGCCTTGTTCAACAGTTTTGCTTTATCCATTCTCCTCGAGATAAATCTCAGGTATTCCCACTTATTTGAATCTTAGGGTTTCCCTCCTTTATATATTTAAACAAGTGAACAGATCTAGCCATTTCCACTTTCATTTTTCTTATTTTTCATTCTCGTTCTTCCAGGACTCAGAATTACCTTAATTCATCATTTCCAAAATGTATGATATTGGTAGCTCGAACCAAGGTAGCTCTTTTGTCAAGCGTACTACCTGGATTGCTAGTCCAGTAAGTTTCCCCTTATTCCCAAGCTTTCTTAAATGATTATAGTAAAGCCTGTACATGATTCAATTGTTGTTTTTCCTAGGTATCTCGGGTTAAGAAGGTACCAAATAGGTATATGAGCACTAGGAGTTTCAGGGAAGAGGTAAACAACTTCATTTTTTTTTATTGAAACTGTCCCTCCTTTTTTCTAAAATGTGTTTGTTGCTTTTTTTAGTTGCAACAGGATATGGAGACTAGACATGCTGGGATTAAAGAAAATGAAGAAATCGTACCAGCAAATGATAGATCAAATGTTGAAGCCGGCTTTAAGAATTTCTCCAAGATTATGGCTTTTCTTGTAATATCGACTTAAGTCTTGTCGTTCATGATTATGCCAACGCAGGGCTCCCCTTCGAGTTAGACATAGAGTCAGCATCTCGAAAGTATGAGGTAGTATGAGGATTTGTTGTGCCAAAATACCATGTAGATCTATACACAAAGATATGGAAGAAGTACAGATATATTGCTACAACAAAACTAGTAGGTCATACTTCTATTCTTGTAACAGTTGTTGCAGGGCTCCTCCATGTTATTTCTGAGGTGGATGACGTGCTTCCTTATACAGTTACAAGCTCTAAAATCCAGTAATGGAATGAGATGTTGACTACTTGTGAAAATCTTCGTTTTAACATAAACTGGTTGCGCCAGTATTTGGAGAGTATTAAAGAGGCTCATGAAGCGGCTTTGGAAGAAGGGATAGCTTTGAAGGAAGAATCCTCTAAAATTGAAGAAATGGATCGAGATCTTCAGACTCGTTCAAATAAGTATGATGAGAGATTGGGAAAATTGCATCATCGCGAAAATCCCCTTCTCAAAGATCTGTTTTAGGCTATGAGATAAGTAGCGAAACATCTTTATTATTATTATTATTTTTATTTTGGGTTTTGAATGGTTTGGATAAAGGATGTTTCTAATAAATGTAATGGGTTTTGAATTTTGAAAGTTCAAATATATATATTATGGAATTATTTTGAACTTGTGAAAAGTATTTTTTTTGGCGTAGTATGCCTTGAGCTACTTACCATTGATGACCGTTCCTACAGCTTCCCCATTAATATTAACCAGTTTGTAATACCCGCTTGGCATGGCCTTGGAAATCACATAAGGCCCTTCCTTAGAGCAAATTTTGGAGCAGACATATCTTGTCAAATATGCTTAGATATCCTAAGTACCAGATACCCTACTTGAAATACTCGTGGTTGCACTACCTTATCGTACGCCCTGGAAATCCTTTGTCGATAAGTCTCTGCGTATTTTTATGCTTTGGCTCGTCTAGATTCGAGTATGTCTAAAGTCTGTTACTCGAGAATTGGGTATTTCAGACTCATCCCAATAAAATTCGCTTGCCGCTGCAATTCTAGATGATGGGATTTTAATCTCTGTGGGTAGGATCGCATCGGCCCCATATACAAGAGAATATGGTGAGGTACTTGTGGAACCCTTCGGAGAAGTTCTGTATGCCCAAAAAGCCATAGGAAATTGTTCGTGCCATGTTCTCAGATGGTCATAAACAGTACAACTTAGGATTCTGATGAGAGTTTTGTTGGTGCTTTCAGCTTGCCCATTCCCTTAAGGGTAATATGGTGTGGAGAATACCTGTTTGATTCCATAGCTTTTGAGCAATTTTCGCACACATTTACTTGAAAACGGAATACCATTGTCTGTCATGATGTGTTTCAGTATCCCAAATCTGCATATGATATGTTCCTTGATGAAGGCTACTATTGGCGCTCCGGTCGCGTTTCCGAGGGGCACTGCTTCGACCCATTTGGTAAAGTATTATGTGGCAGTGAGCATGCGCTCGTATTGCTTTGATGAGGATGGATTAATTTTTCCAATGAGGTACAGTCCCCAACTGTAGAATGGCCAAGGGCTGCTTACCAAGTGAAGAGTAAGGCATGGCATGTGGATAAAGTTTCCATGAATTTGACATTGGTGAAGTTTCTGAACAAATGAAGTTGCGTCATCCTCCATGGTTGGCTAGTAGTATTTCTCATGGACTTGGAGAAATAGTTTTCTTTTTCCTTGATATTCACCTTCGTGCATTTCTTTTAAGGTAGTCTGGATGTCTTCTTCTGCCAAACATCACAACAAATCTCCACCAAAGCTCTTTCGGTAAAGTATTCCTTCGTGAAAAAAAAATTCTTGGCTTTTCGGATTAAAGGTGCCGCTTCCCGATGTTCCTGAGGTAGAATATTATCTTGAAGGTATCTTATATCTGACTCCCGCCAGTCCCCAGCATTGTGTATAGTTAATACTTCTGACTGCTGTAGCGGGATCTGACAATTAGAGCAAGACCCTTGCAATGATCGGGATTGGGCTTCCATGGTGGTCCAATAGTATCTTAGACGTTGGAGACGTCTGTACAGGGTTACTACTAGCGTTTGACCACACATCTGCCGGTGTACTTGATTAAGTTGCCCTTGTGCTTCACCGTCTCCCATAAATCTTGACAGGGATCCAGATGAATTTCTATCATATAACATTCCATGTAACAAAAAGAAATATTTTTAATTCTTTAAGACCGACCTTCTCCTGACTGTGCGAGTTGCTGAGCTCCGGAATGATAAGTGTTCTCCAGTTGTTGACTTGCTCCTTTTCAGGTTTGATCTTCCAGGTTGAGGGCATGGTTCATCTCCGTACAATGAAAGTTGCTTCCGAGTATTCGAATTGGAGTTTTGAGGCTAAAGTTTCCAAACAATCAGCATGTTAATTATTGGTGCGCCCCGTATGTACGATTGTTACCTCAGTGAAATGAGTTAAAAAACTCTTGTGCCTCATCCCTGTATGAGACCATGGTTTCTTCCTTAAGAGCATGTACACCATTCATATGATTCACCAGTAGCTTCAAATCTCCCCATATTTCAAGACGTGTCGCTCCAGCTTGTTATGCGGGCGATAGTCCCAGCAAAAAGGCTTCATACTCGACAAAGTGGTTAGTGCACTTGTATTCCAACTTGAACGAAAGCGAGAATACCTCGCGTGTTGATAAAACTAATACAATGCCGGCTCCTCCAGTATTGGTGCTTGGGGTAGCAGAGCCGTCGAAGTATAACAACAATGGTTCTTCTTCAATGAGTGACATCTGTAGTAACCATTTTATTGTTCGTCCCATTAGAGCAGGTTTTGAAAGTAAAAACTTTATTGGGTCATCCTTAGCAATCAATACTACTTTATTTTCCAGTAGATAATGTCGAAACTTTTAGACAGCGTGTACTAAGGATATACACGCTCTTTTGACCTTTGGATATCTCAGTTCTGCATCTCTTAGTATTCGACTGGGATAATAGATGGGATATTCAGTCCCTATGTCGTCTTCTTGAGCCAACAACGCTCCTATGCCTACTTAACTGAAATCCGTGTAGAGAAGTAATGGTTTCCCCGTAGTTGGAGATTTCATAACAACTGGTGACAATAATAATTGCTAAATTTGACGAAATGTGCTTTGTTGTGTAGATGACCATACAAAACTTTCCTCTTTCTTCAACAGGGGTGTAAACGGAGCAATAAATTGAGTTAATCCAGGGATAAAGCGTCGAATGTATGATACCTTTCCATGAAGCTTTTAAGTTCCCTTACGGTGCGTGGTGGTGGCATGGTGGTGATAGCTTGCGTCTTGGTCGGGTCCACCTTGATCCCTTCTGTTGTTACCACGAATCCTAGAAACTTTTCGGAGGATACACCAAAGGAGCACTTCAGAGGGTTCATCTTCAAATGGTACTCACGCATCTCTCAAAGACTTGGCGTAGGACGTCTGTGTGGGATGCTCTGGTTTTGGATTTTACTACCACATCGTCGACATAATCCTCTACTTGCTTGTGCATCATTTCGTGAAAGATTGTTGTCATGGATCTTTGGTAAGTAGCGCCGACATTCTTCAATCCAGATGGCATTACCGTATAATAGAAATTCCTGAGAGAAGTTCGAAATGCGGTCTTCTCAGCATCGTACTCGTGCATCTTTATTTGATTGTATCCACTATAGCGTCCATGAATGAAAACATTCCATATCCACTGGTAGCATCCACGAGCATGTCGATGTTTGGATAAGGAAAGTCATCTTTGCGACAGGATTTGTTCAGGCTCCTAAAGTCTATACATCATCTTATTTGCATATTCTTTTTCTTGACGGGGAAAACGCTAACCATGTGGGGTGTTGGATAAATTTGATGAATCATAATGCTAGCAACTTCTGAATTTCGATCTTGATTTGCTCATCGACTTCGTGTTTGAACTGCCTGAGTTGTTGCTTGACCGGTATGGCATCTGGAGCAACGTGTAGATAATGAGTGACCAGTTTTTATTCCAATCCTGGCATTTATTCGTAAGTCCAAGCAAAGATGTCTTGATATTCCCTAAGTAGATTGACAGACCCTACTTTTTCTTCTGGTGACAAGGCTGAGATGATTGAAACTGGTCGTGGACTTTCTTCTGTTCCTAAATTGATAGTCCATAATATGTCAGCTGTAGCATTGTCTAGACGCGTCTTGGACTTCCTCATGATATTTCTCCTCACTATGGCTGTATAGCTGTGGTCGGGGAGACTTCGTAGGCCTCTCATGTTAATTGCTAACAAAGATTGTGCATGTAGACCATTTTCCTTTGTCCTTTGTCGTTGCGGGTTTGTGATGCTGGAAGTCCCCTGATGGTATCTAGAGGGTCTGGAAGCTGCTCCTGATGATCCTACTTTTACGACAAAGGTCAATGGTTTGTCTGCTATTGACGCCCAGTCGGGCAACGACGTGTTGTATATTTTGTTGGACGGTTTGACGGCATTGTCCTTATATTTTAAGAATTCAGCATCATATATTGGAGTGTAAGGTGATGGTGACGCTGTTATGCGGATGATCTTCCCATCCAGCACTGCTTTCATGCATTGATGATAGGTGAAGGGAACTGCCTTGTTATCGTATAGTCATGGGGCCCTAATATCATGTGATATTCAGGTTCTTTTGCAATAACCTGGAACTTTACCTTGGATATTATAGGACCAACTTGTAAATTCAGATAAACATGGTCATATGAATTAGTGCAGTTACCTTCGAAATTCTTCATCACTATGGGATGTTGTATAATCTGGTTTTGAGGGACCTGAGCATCTTTGAGCGTTCTGAGTATAATAATATTGGCAATTTTTCCTGTGTCAATAAAGTCTCTCTTGAATTCAGTTTCTTTGAAATGCGCGGTGACATACAACCCTCGATTGTGACCTTCTTCAGCCATCATGTCTTCTTTGGTGAAGGTGACGTTATTTATAGATGGGCTGTCTGGTATGGTTGTCTCTATTTTCATTGGAGATGGGATCAGGTGCGTATCCAGGGCTATGCGGTTGAGAGCAGCAAAGGTGTCGACACGTTGATCCTTGGAAAAGTGAAGAAGTTCACACATGTTTTCAATTAGAAAAATGGCTTCTTGATTCGTTGGTTTTTCTGTCGTGGTGAAGCTTCCGATGTTGTGAGGTTGAGAATCACCAGTAAAAAAATCTATCCCAGGTCTGTGGAGCCTAGGCCTCGCTCGAAAGCACTATGATACCCTAATTTTTCTATTAATTTGACAAGGGAAGAGAACATAGCACATATTGCATCTTCCAGTCTTGCTAGATTTCTTGCTTGAGCTTCTTGTCTTCGCATCAATTCAGCCAGAGTGATTGAGGTTTCAACCACATCAGTAATATTGTTGGGTAGACGTGGGTTGGTGGTGCCATTGACTTCTGGAGAGAGGTTGTGAGCATCACCATTGATATTGACAGAGGGAATGTTGAGATTGGTTGGAATTAAGTATGACCTAAGACCAACCATTTTTAAATAGTTGAAGAATTGATTTTCAGATAGCTGAAGAATCGGATTTGTGACCGAGAGATTGATCTCCCACTGTGGTCGCCAATTGTTAGTACCTAAAAATTTGGTTCTAGGCAAAACAATGTACTGTAGAAGTACTTTATTTAGATTCGGAAACCAAAATCGTACAGAGCCATCCTAAACCACGATAGTAGCCGTTCCACCCTGCTTCGGTCACGATAAGAGGAAATGGGTTGATCTTAGGGGATGGAAGCAAAGAAAAATGAAGGAATTTTACGTGTTATATGATATGTATAGTTGCAAAACTATTGAGAGAAACCACAGAGCTTATGAGAATTGTAAGCATGTTGTATTTTTGAAATGGGTTAAGGAGCCTATTTATAATAGTTATGAACACACATACTTTCCTTGTAAAGTTGTGGGAGTAATGAATAAATGAAAAAGTGGGAATCATGGGGTTAATGGCTTAACCGCCTTGGAAACTTCGGGAAACCATGACTCCACTTCCCCATTAATTGCTTCAGTCTCACCACTATTCTGTAACTTCCAATTCATGGGGAGTTTCTACGCCCATGTTGTTGTAATCGCCATACCAAGACCCATGAATAATCTCCCCATGTGTTATGATTTGATTTCTTGTAGGAAATATTGGAGTTGTGGGGCTAGAGGCACTAGCCTTAGAATAATGCTAGTGTAAGCAAGAGAGAAATAAATGCTCGAAAATAGGGGAAAAGGAAAGTTAGCACTGGGGCTTGAGGCGCTAGCCTTGGCATGGCTAGATCCAGCGCTAGCACTGCTAAGCTTCCAGCAATATTGGCGCTGGAGCTAGCATGCGCTAAAGCTGCTAGGCCTCCAGCGCTGTTGCGACTCTTTCTTGGCTTTGTGACGCCAGGTTTGGCATAGGTTCTAGCACTAGCATTGCTAGGGCCTGTTTGGCGCTCAAGCATGTTGGCTTTGCTGACTTTTGGATTTTTTGCTCTTTCTTGGCCTTTTTGGCACATACTTGTGCTACTCATTGGTGTTAGGAGTGTGTCTAAGGCTAGCACTTGCTAGTGTCATGATTATTGCTTACGCACCGCTATCTTTGACATTCATTAATGTCGTGGCCATATTTATGGCCTGTTTAGAGTTTCTTAATTGTATGAGATTTATTGTTAGCATTTTATGCTTATTTTTTATGTAGTGCATACAATTATTTTTCAAGAGATTCAACTGTGGAAGTTTGCAACTTGAAATTATGCTTGATGCGACTCTGCAATTAGATGGTATGCATCTAGTTCGCATTTTTGTTCAGATATGGCTTAGCCTCTATTATGAACGTTCGTAATTCTGTATAATCAGCGTATTCTTTCTTATACAAATGGTTTGCATAGATTTATGTGAAATAACGAGGATTTAATTGATTACAGCTCTGAAATTTCTGTGATGCATATATATGCAAAAAGAGCTACAAGGCTAATTTAGCCAGGAGCTGAGTATCCCTTCTCGATTTTCTTGCAAAATGTGGGATAAGAATATTATTCATAATTATGATGCTTGTCAGGAAATTATGTATATTTTGTGCTTCTGCAGGTTGGCGAAAAACAATATTTATAATTTTCTTTCTTGTCAAAAATCCACTATCAACAACCAGCAAGTGGACTTTGATCTAAGAGTTTAACTACTGAGATCATCCTAAATTCATAAAGCCTAAAGCATTTGATTCATGCGCTACTACTTGATGGTTCAGACACTAGTAATTGAGAGCTTATGTATCCAGTGATAAAAGGAGTTTTGGGGACAACACTGAGCTAGCTGCTATTATACAGTTAATGATGAATGATTCGGACGAAAGATAGATAAGTATACTAATCGAGTTAACGTTTGGTAACGGATAATGACTGCCTAATCATATTTTCTTCTTGGATGATTTTTTTTTATTTTTTAAACGAACCAAACGCCCTTTTTAGTATTTGCTTTTATATTTGTTTGTTAATCTAAATAACATCTCAATTATACATCTCTTTGCGGGAACATCCTTACTACATCTGTATTGCCTGTTAATATTAGTGAAAAATATATTAAGTAATTGTTGCACTTACGACACGCATCATAATGTATCAGGGTAAGTAAGGAAGTTTGTCGTGATTAGTCTGCAAGATGCAGTAATATAAAAGTAAATAGAGCTAGATGGTAAGACAATATAATCTGGATGTAAATAAAATAAATAAACAAAGTACTATAAAAAGGAAAAAATTAATTTGTCCTAGTCCCAGGAGGTAAGTCGAGTCTTTTTGGTCGGTGCCAAAATATTGTTGTTAAATATATCAAACATCACACCCAGAGCAGTTATAAACTACTAAGATATAAAGAGCTAAGTAAATAGTAAGGAAAAAGATATGTAAGTGGGACAAAGAGAGACTTCTCTGTGAAAAGAGAGATTTTAGCTTTGAAGCCAAGGTTACATATTTATAGGAATATATTAGACTTTTCTCTGTGATCTCATACTATTCGGGCACTATGGTATTAAGTTACACTTGTTTTAAGATATTTCTAGCTAGTTTACACGAGTTCAGGATTAAGGTCTTTTATGGGCTTTGGATATATATGTGAAATATTGTATCCACAATGTGGTTACACGTGAGCCTGATTTTATATTTTGTTTAAAAAAAAAATTGGTATAATAGATAATTTAGACTGCTTTGGATAGTCACTTTATTTTTCTTTTGTGTTTCATTTTTTTTTACAATATTGAGGCTCGTATCACAAGAAATCTACTTCTTTCCTAGATACAACATCATGATAATGCTAGGGACCCAACAAATCACTAAGAGAAACAAATAAATGACAATGCTAGGGCCCCAACATAAGGTGATATTGTGATAGATTACGAGCAATGCATGCACGACTTATCTTTTTTATTATTTAATGACTATCATCTTATTTCTAACACCAGAGTTAAAAATTCAAATACGAGTAGACCATTTTCGGATATGCCAATTCCTATAGCCAAGAGATTAATTTTTCTTCTACCTAAAAGATTTACTGTAATTCTAAATAATTCAAAAATCTCTACTATTGGGAGGTTATATGTATAATTTTTTATAATTTGATACGAAAGTGAATACTAAAAACTCTATTAACCACTCCCCCACACTTAAGATTTAAATTTCCCTTAGTGTAGAATTAATTCGTCCAATGTAATACTTAATACTGTATAAGAAATTCCTACAAGATGAAACTAAGAATAAAAAATCATAAAATATGGAAATACAAACTAATGGGTTGTCTCCCATGAAACACTTGATTTGGTGTCCTCATCCCAAATCTCTACTCACCCGCCTCATTCATTTAGAGGGAGTACATCAATAAGGTGTACCATATCCGCACTTATGGGCACGAAATTCTCATAATACGGTTTTAATCGATGATTATTCACCTTGAACTCTTTCTGAAAGTTAAATTTGGATTTTTCAACTTCGTATGATTTGTTCAGATCAATTTTTCTTTAGGTATGGACCATACAATATGTGTTGGTTTGCTATACTTTTGAGTTTTTCCCTCCCAACACGAGACAAATTACTAGGGATTTGTTTAGATACCAAATAATCGACAATATCAACATACCGCGGTTCCGCAATCTCTATGACGAAAATTGCTCATCATAGAAACTTTCATGCAATGTGATAGTTTACTCGTCTATAATAAGACGACTCAAGTAATTTGGAATGGTGTTATTAATGTATTTCTTATCCTTAATCTATGTCAAACTCTTGCATGAGATGTATCCATCATAATGCCATGGTTTCACTTACACCTTGAAAAATAGATACCTATGCGTCGCATGGTCAAATATACAACAACTTTTGTACCAATCATTCAACGTCCCTGGAGCATAGTATATGGCGTGAAGCATTTTCGCAGTATGTTGTACTAATATTACACCGACCACGTAGTCACTAAATTAACATAACATATAAGCTCAAACTATTTGCTCTAGTCGGGTGGTAAAATGATATGGGAGGTTATCAAAAGTTCTTAATAACGATTGAGTGTCGCCAAACACTTCTCGTTGAAGTTAAAAACCATATTACTTTTTAATAAGTAGCATGGAAAAAGGGACTAGAGTCAAAGAAGAACCCAGACACCCGGCTTGTAAGAAGTGTGTGTGGGTGCGCAAAAAAGTCTAAGCGAAATAAGAGCTTCGAGTACCGTTCAACTGGAAATACATGGAAATGAAAGAGTCTGAAGTAATTAATGAACAAAATCTTACATAATCAAAAGTATCTCTAGTCTATAGTCAGATGAATGAACCGCCACTTATTTAGAAAAATAGAAGAAAACCATCTACACTAGTAAGTGCTTCCCGTATGTGACCTGAGTCTTTGTCTTTAGAAAAGCCTAGTGATGAAATCTTGGAAAAGTCTATAGAATTGCGATAAAATCCCGTGTGATCAAGAAAAACACGAATCTACCTCACCTCATTGGAAAGGGTTAGAGCATGAATAAGAATTATCTTAGATTTTTTAGCTTCCAATCTTTTGAAGATATAGTATGGCATAAAACAATGCCACATTTACCTTAAAATGACACTTCTCCTAATTAAGCACAAGATTAGTCTAAACACATTTTTTAAGGATTGGTGTAAGGTTATCCAAGCAGAGTTCAAAGGAATCACCCTACACTCTGACATTGTCCATGTATACTTTTATGATGCTTTTAACACAATCTGAAAATATACTTACTATACACATCTTTGGAAGGTAGCAGAAGTACTAAACAAACAAAAAATCATCCTTCTACAAACAAATGTTCCGAACGGACACGTAAAAGTAGTTTTCTATTGATCTTCCAGCGCTATTACACTTTGATTATAACGTGGATAACCATCAAAAAAACAATAGTTAGAGTGTCGAGCCAATCGTTTTAACACTTGATCAATAAAATGTAAAGGGAAATGATCATTTATAATAGTTACATTCAACTTTTGGTAATCAATACAAACTCTTCAACCAGTTTGCGCACGAGTTGGAAGGAACTCGTTCTTATCATCTTGCACCTCTGTGACTCACCGATTTCCTTGATACAACTTATACCGGAATCACCCACTTACTATCAGAGATGACATAAATCAGATCCACATCCAAGGAAAAGCACTATGGTGAGGGTTATTTCCAAACTTTAGCCACATTATAGCTAATGCCAACCATTATATCTCATTCTTGAGCTATAATATGGCCAAAAGTTATATCTTAGCTAGAAAAGCACACACATATAATCACCCTAAGAAATGGATGATGGAAACTCAGTTTCCATCAAAAAATCTAATTTGCGGATACTTAGTTTGTGTCACAATATTGACGGATATACTGAGTTTCCGTCTGCGTAATATTATTTGCTTGACCTTTCACACCCGATCTTGACCATCCATTATTAGTAATGGCTCCCAACAGATATATTCTCCACCGTCGGATCCCAACGGATATATTCTTAAAACTTTGAGAAAAAGTTTCTATGTATAAACAATAGTTTTTCTTCTCAAATCCCAACCAAATCATTTTCTTACAACTTGATTTTCCACTCAAATCTCCTCAAATCAAAATTTTGTCTCAATCAATTGAATTTCTTTAATTTATTATCCCTATACAACTCAAATTCTTTTCTCTTAATTTAATATAATATGGTTTATAGGAATTTTGTTCAAAAAGAAGAAGTTGATCTAACAAATGCTTTTTGTGGGTGTTAATGAAATTGTTGGTTCTTAGTAAGCATTCGCTCTACTTTGGAAACGCATTCATGAACCCTTTGTATCTCTGAATGAAATTCTTATGAAAGGGACCCAAATTCCTTTAAAAATAAGATGAAAGCAATAAAAAATATGTGAGAGAATACATGTGATTCTTAACGCTATATATCTGGAAACTAAAAACGGTGCTTCATATGAAGATTTGGTAAGCTATATAAAAAAAAATTGATCGGCAAAGAAAATATATTATTGATCAAAAAACAAGAGGGTACAAAAGACTTGTACCACCCTTACAAGAGAACAGAGAAAAAAAATGAACAAATATGGTAACAGACTACCACATTGTCTTATGGTGGTAAATATGCAGCAGGCACCAGTTAACTATAACATCTAAAAATGATATACTTTCAAAGTTCCTAAAGACAAGAGACCAAATAAATAGTTGATACTTCACCTTGTTCACGACAACAATAACATTACTTTCCTTGTTCTTAAAAACTCTGAAATTTCTTTCGCACCAAATGATTGCCACATGGATCATACACCAAATCTTTGAATACACCTTAAAGTCTTGGATAAGCTGTCATCCTTGCAACATTAAGCACACATCATTTGACATTGTGAAGAACCAGTTTAATTTATCTTTGAAATGAGACCATACTTCTGTAGCGAAAGAACAATGGGGCAAGCTATATAATTGAATTAAGTTTTTTTCGATTGGTGATAATAGTAATCAACTTATTGTTTTAACTCCAATGTTTTAGACTCGAGAAGGTCGGGAACAATTTCAAAACCAAACAGGGCAACCATTCAAATATGATGTTTGTTATGAAATTTTGAGAGAAAATCTTTATGGGTTTGATTATCAACTCACTGTCGACAAAAACAGTGCCATATTTTCCAAGCTTACGGAATTTACAACAGCCCAAGATAGGACCGAAGTACTACCTAATATAAAGATTTTTTAGAATTACAAGTATCTGGCGAGACCCATAGGGACCCAAAGGGAAAAAAAGAAGAAGCAAGAAGCGGAAGAATGATCGCGAGCAAGGTATTGTAAGTGAAAAAAAAAATAGTTGTAGGAATACTTTAATCCAGATGGATGAATCAAGTGTCGATAAACAAAGTGCATAAGTATTCGAGTATTTTAGAATCACAATTAATAAAGGAAGAAAGAAGAACACAACAACAAGCTTTGTCGCGTAACCAACAAATATGTCACAATCGCAAGACGAACAAGATAATACAATTATGGGTATGGATCTTAATAATCTATCCCCAGCGGAGCAAAAATATTATCGACAATAACGAAAGGATATTTTGAAGAGGTTGAATATAATCGGCATAGATGATTCTGAGGATGATAAAGTGATCCAACTCTAATCGTTTTCCCTTGAAGAAGTAATTTAGTTTAGTTTTGAATCTATATATAGTGTTATTTTTATTTTAATGAACTTCTAATATAGTTGTTTGAATTAATAAAAACTTTACATTTTGAGTAATTACATTTGTCAGATGAAAACTTTAACCAACGACTCTATCTTTTGAATTAACAACAATATTTATATAAACTGTACGATTTTTAAATATAGAGTTGTTACAAATTTTATGTGAATTATTAATTTGTTTTATTAGTTACTTTAGGTTTATAATTTAGTCTTGGATTGTGATGTAATGTAGTTTAGTGTATTATTAGATTCAAAAATTGATCACTAATTTAAGACAATCTTCGTTAATTAAAATTGAAATTACAACCGCTCATTCGACTTATATTTGATTTTTGGTTACAACCGCTCATTATATGAGATATTTTTTATCAACGCCTTAGTTGGGTAGTACAATGCCCTACGCTAGTGTCATAACTTGTGGAATAACTAACAACACAAATGAGTTGAATCTGCCCATCCCCTTAATGATGTTGAAATGAGGTTCGTAACAGAAATTTGATCATTTCTAACTTCGCCATTCTTCCAGAGATCTCGTTACAACTTCATTATCAATTTCATTTCTCATCTGTTATTGATTGACATTAGCGGTTAAATCCGTAAATTTGTCATTTGATTTGCTTATTATTCTATGTCGACAGAATAGCCCAGGTATAATACGGTTATTCGGGTTACCAAGTTTTATTGCAGAAGTTATCATAAATGTTTTTCCAAGATCTCATACTCATTGAACCATTTTGCCATCGTTCTTAACCCCTAGCCGGATAATATACTACCAAGTTCCAACAAAGAGATAAATATTCCTATAGACGAAACTCTACATGATTAATAAAAGGTTGGGCTATATTTCATAAAGTTTGAGTAGGATATTATTGGTGTAGATGGTGTGGTTTTAAAATGGGGATTGGTGGGTATATATTTTACATTTGGGTACCAACAGATCTATTATTTGAAGCTTAATTACATCCAACGGATATATCAACGGTTACATAACGACTACATTTTGTCTGATAAAACCACACAAAACTATATCATATTTTCTAAACACAACCTACCCAAAGCATTCGCAACCGACACCTTCAATAAGTATTCTAAAATCAAAGGAAGATAAATATTATGTATGGAAGCAAAAGAGGCTTGTCCTTTATGTTTAATGGATAACCATAGTCTGATGCAATGCTTTGGATGTATTCTAAGTGTCCGCAAGTAGGTTTTTATAGTATCAAAATGTTAATTGAATCACAACTGAAAAATATTAGGTCGTGAAGAAGCACAATTGCTAGACGATATTGTGAAAGCTAAAGAAGATGAAAAGGTAAATGAACTGCGCAAACTTAAAGCCAAATTCAAGATGTTTTTGTGCAACCACTATGGAGAAAAAGGTCACCAAAACAAGCATTGTCCACACATATATAAAATGGTATGAAAATATGATTGAATGCTCAATGCCTAATTGTAACACTTATATGAAAATGCACACTTCTGAAGCAACAAACACATATGAAGAACATTTCTGGAAATGTCATGTGTGTCTTTCTGTTGAATAGACTGATTAGGTGTCATTGTGTTTTAGTGATCAACGGTTTGAATTTCATGAATATGATATAATACTATTTTAGTAATTGATATTGGTTATTTATGCTACTATCGTTATTTTTTTAATTGTAAAAGAAAGTACACCTATTGAAGTACAAATAACAAAAGCAAATTACAATAATTAATTAAACCCTAACTCACTTTCATAGGAACCACAGTTACATTTATTATGTGCAACAAGACTTTAAACCATTAGGCAACCCTAGATGAGTTGTGTCTCGTGAGGGTTTACAGAGAGATGTACGCACAAAACCTATTATTACCAAACTTAGTCTTCATCGGAATCTTCGCAAGCAATTGTATTATATTTCATGAATGTTAGTAGATCAGGAAAGTTTGTTTCTAAAAACTGATTACACTCATCAAATTCAAATTATCTGCATTTTTTTCATTCTAATTGATTTACACTAACCTTTTTTGCAACATTCAAACAATATACATAAATTAAATTATCAATAAATAGCAAGAAAAAGATTTACAAGTATTTCATTTGTCATTGGTTCAAGACATCTGCAGTTTGTGAAAATGCTTGCTTGGAGACATATAAAATACGTAACTGCTTTATGTATTACAACATGCCTATCCCTTATGTTTTCCATTGTTCTTTATGTAATACAAAACTGTTTTATGTATTACAACATGTCTATCCCTAACTGCTTTATTAATTTCTGAAGTCTCTTTTGGTGATAACTAAATCTTCTGTTGAATCATAGCTAGCCATATTAGTTTTTTTTTAAACGGATTATAACTAAATATGAACGGGAAGTTTGGTGAAGAAGTGAAGAAGATGTGAATTTATAGGGACATTTAAAAAGGAGCCTTTGATAAAGTAAATTTTTTGAAAATCAAATTCGTTGAGATCCAGCGACTCATAAGATAGAGTCGTTAATAGCACAACCACGATCAAACCTAAAAACATAAAATGAAGTCAAACTTTACATTCATTCAAATTTAAAGATACAACGATGAAGATGTTAAAGTGCAACCACCATAATGAAACTATCTTTCGGTAACTGTCTTTCTTTTAAGGTCGTTTCAAGTATACACTTCCATATCCATCTCCATCTCCATAAGAATTTCAATATCCATCTCCAACTTTGTCTCCATCTTTATCTTTATCGATATCGACGAATTCTTCCTATACGTGTCTATTTTCATAAACAGGTTCACCTATATACTCATATCCATTTGGAACTTGTTCATAATATTGAGCTCCAGCATCTTCAACATCGTTAGTACCTTGTCCATAATAATCAAATGCACCTTTTTCAATTTCACCATGAATGTCTTCTTCTTTTAATGACTTTGTATCATCAGATTCTCCATCTGATGAAGGTGCATTTACATATTCCATATCTAAACCTTCTAAACTTGATGACCCTACTGGTTGTGCTTGGTCTCCTCTATACTAGGACGCATCATAATATACGCAACAAGATCAGTCCTTAACTGGAGGTACAATTTAGTGTTTTTTAGACTTGAAATAAAAACATGACGATTATCAATAGGCTCTGACATCGGAACAAGAACAACTGTATTCTGTTTCCTATCTCGCCATTCATGCTCAATAATCATGTTGTGCAAAATAAGATAACATTTCATTATTAGGTTCAAGTCAAATTGTTGCCAATATCTACAAGGCGATCCGACAATTATAATTTTCCCTTTAATCACTCAAAAAACAAGCCCACCGTCATTCTTTTCATCCATTTGATACATGTTGAATATTACAAGGTCTAGAATCTCCAATGTTCGAGTGAAAGCTTGTACAATTGTTTTCAACTTTGGATAGATGTCATCAGCTAAAAAATAACCCTTGAAGTAGTGGTGATCGTTGATGATATAATTATATGGAGGGGTTATACCCTTGAGCATGTTATCAAAAAGGGGCGAGTGTGCCAACACATTCAAGTTGTTATATGACCCAGGCATTCCAAAAAAGCATGCCAAAACCATAAATATGACGCCACCGCCTCCAAAATCATATAATTGTACTTCTCTTTACCCCGATATGTTCCTTGCCAAGCTATCGTACAATTTTTCCATAGCCACTGTGATATGTTTCTAAAACACCTTATTTATAATCAATTGATTATGCTTTCTTTGTTATTTTTCTCGTAAATATTGTATTTTATGTTTGTTTTGAGTTTTATAGGCATTTTGGAGTCAAATGAAGTAAAAAAAGAGAATTAGAGGTTCAAGGCATTGCTTGGAGGCATTGGATGTTGGCAAGCTCGAAGCTAGTAAGCACACAAGTCTCTAATATATCAAAACAGAGAATTACTAAGGGGGGGCTTGATGTTCCATGAAGAAGTGTTAAAGGGAAGCCATGTGATTAATGGTAAATAAAGATAAGGGAAGCCAAACACTGGGTGCCTTGATCCGGTCTAGGTTATAAGTTATAACCTAAAAGTCTAGGTCAAATTATCTGAAACAGTACAGGTCTTTCTCTTGGTTATTCTGGTTACTGCCTCCACCAGATTCACGGCGGCGACCATGGGTTTGTTGGATGGTTCAATTAAGGGTTAAGCTCGATGGGTTCATTCTTATAGCTAGTTTGAAGAAATTGAATACAAGGTTTCGATGAAGAATTAGGTCTTATGGGTTTGTTTGAATTTACTGTGGACATAATTCTGAATTTGCCTGAGAAAGTCAAGCTTGAGTTGAGTTCGATATATTTGTTGGCAGGGAAGAAGAAAGGCGAGAAAGGAAAGCAATAAAAGATGGAGATAATGGGCTTTAGATGGTAAATTGCGTGAATAGATGAAAGAAGGTGGATTTGTACAAGGTATGGAAGAGAAGAATTGGGTCTGAGTGCTAGAACTCGGTGATTGCAGAGAGAAGGTTATGGTTGTTTGAAAGAGGAGAAAGGAGGGTTGGAGCCGAATTTCAGTCGAGAGATGATGGTTCGAGTTTGGTGAGATTTTGATTATGGTCCGTTGGCAGAGTAATCAGTGAAGAGATGTGGCTGAGCTCGAAATGGTATGCAAAGAGGAAGGTTGGTGTCGTTGTTGGGTTCGAGAGAGAATGGGTTACTATTGAAGAAGAAACTTCTGAATTTGAGATGGTTTTTGATTTGTCAGAGAAGATAACAGTTTCTATGGGTTGTTATGGAGATGAATTGAGATTTGAAGGAAATATAGAACTCGAGAAGAAACTCAGTAAATGGTCGAGAAGTATGGGGGCTTTAGTGATTCAATTGCTTTTATGGTTGAATGGGTTAATGTTTATGAATGGTGTATGTTTGAATTTATAATACCTGCATGGAAGGAGATGATTTGATATTGAACTAACACCAACCAGACTTGCCGGAATGACTATCAGAAACGCACCCAAGGTGTTTGTTAAATTGTCTAAGAGAATGCCGTGAGTTAAAGAAAGGAAAAATTGGGCTGAATTAGTTTGTGGGCTTCTTCTAAAATGACTAAGGATTTGATCTGGGCTTGTCTAATTTTTGGGCGTGCCTATATTTGGAATATTTGAGTATTAGGGTTATAATAGAAATAAGAGTTCTATCTCAAGAGGGATTCTACAAGGGAGAAATCTATATATAAGAGCAACTTCAACAAAAGAGAGGGATATCTAGGTTTTCATCTAGTTCTCTTCTCACCTCTTCTATTTTTTTTTTTGTAGGTTTCCTCAAGGAAGATTTCTCACATCTAAGGTTTGTAATTATTTCTTCTATTCAATTTTGTGAACTCCATTATGTTTAGCTAATTATTATTTGATTAGGGATACTTCGAAGCTATGCGGTATGATTTATTCAAGTTAATCTTTCTTTTTAATATTGTGTTATTGTTTATCTTTTACTTTTACTTTTCTTATGACCGTGGGTTATTTGTGAATGTTCAAACGGACAATTGAATATCTTGTTTGCAATTCTAATGCTAGATAATTGACCCGTAATCCGTAATTGTTACGACGATATAATCAAAGGTAGCAAAACATCAACGCTGCAATGGGATGTTGTGGATTTTGATGTGTGAAATATAACCATAAGTTAGCATGTCGAACTTACGAGCATGTGGTTAGGATCAGCCCGACTCATAGAGCTTATCGATCAATAAAGTTACACTAGAGAATTTTTCAAAGTGGCTTGATTGTCTAGAAACGAGTAGAGAACTTATTCCAGGAAGTGACCTTGGAGTCTAATGGACTTGTTGAACTCATAACTTGTCTAGGGTTTTTAGTAAACGTATTTTGAAGAAGATTTTACTTGTTTTCATGTTCACTAGTGGAGAAAGAATCCTTAATCATTCCCATCCTCATATCACATCCATTTATTTATTTTTGGAGTTTGACATTAGTTTTATTTTCAGAAATTTAATCGACAACTTTAACTCAACGCTCCCTTAGGAACGAACTGCTTATCATTATTCTACTAGTTAGTGTAATAAGCAAGGAATATATTTTTGACGAGTCTGACACCTCGGTCAAATTGGCGCCGCTGCCGGGGAGCAGTTGGTAGTTCTAGTTGTTTTTTAATTTTCTGATTTTGCATTTAGTTTTCATTCTAGTTTCTTTTAATAATTCGTTTCTTTAAGAATCTTACTTTCAGGTACACTCCATCATTCTTTTTGCGTGCTCACAATTGATTAATGGTATTCATCACTTGCCAAGGAAAAGAGGTAAGTTATCTAAACAAGTTGTGTGCATAATTTTTTTTTAGGATTTATCGAAATGAATCCTTATAGGAACAAATCCTATGGTTCACAAGACCATAAATATTATGGTGATGGGTTTAATTCTTATTCTTATTGTTAGTACCTAAACATTGATTCTAGGAAGAACAATACACTATAGAAGTACTTTATTTAGATTTATAGATCAAAATCATACAAAGCAAGCCTAAACCACGATAGTAGCCGTTTCGCCCTGCTTCGGTCACGATAAGAGGAAATGGGTTGATTTTAGGGGAGGGAGGCAAAGAAAGTTAAAGGAATTATGTTTTGAATTGTGTGTAGATTTGCAGATCCATTGAGAGAAATCACAGAGATTATGATAATTGTAAGTTTGTTGTGATTATGAAATGGGCTAAGGAGCCTATTTATAATAGTTGAGTACACAGTACTTTCCTTGTAAAGTTGTGGGAGTAATGAAGAAATGGAGAAGTGGGAATCATGGGGTTAATGTCTTAACCTCCTTGGAATCTTCGGGAAACCATGACTCCACTACTCTATTAATTGCTTCAGTCTTACCACTACTCTGTAACTTTCAGTTCATGGGGAGTTGCTACGCCCACGTTGATGTAACCGCCAGACCAAAACCCATGATTAATCCCTCCATGTATTATGATGTGGACTCAGGATAATGCTAGCACTAACCATGATTTTATTATAAAAGCCTAGCAAAGGTAGCACCGCAAAAGAAACAAAATACCAGCAATAGTGCTAAGGAGAAAGCCAGGGCTGACAAGTTAATGGTGGGGCTAGTGCAGTACTAGCGTCATTGGCAAGCGCTAACAAGTTAGCGCTGGAGCTAGCCTAACACTTATGGCGTTATGGCCTATTTGGCGCGCGCTTTGTTAGTTTTCTTGACTTTTTGGCTTTTTCTGGCTTTCTGGCACATGTGTGTACCACTCATTGGTATTGAAAGTGTGACTAGAGTTCGCCCAAGCTAGCACTTGCTAGTACCATGATTACTGGCTATGCACCACTAGCTTTGATATTTATTAATGTCGTGGCCATATCTATGGCTTGTTTAGAGTTTCTCCATTGTATGATTTATTGTTAGCATTTTATGCTTATTTGCATACAGAACATTTTCAAGAGATTCAGCCGTGGAAGTTTGCAACTTGAAATTATGCTTGATGCGACTCTGCAATTAGATGGTATGCACCTAATTAGCGTTTTTCATTCAGATATGACTTAACCTCTATTCTGAATGTTTGCAATTTTGTATAATCAACGTAATCTGTCTTATACAAATAGTTCGTATAGATGCATATGAAATGACGAGGGTTTGATTGATTACAACTCTAAATTTTTTGTGATGCATATATATGCCAGAAAGAGCTACAAGGCTAATTTAGCCAAGAGTTGAGTATCCCTTCTCGATATTCTTGCAGAATGTAGGATAAGAATATTATTCATAATTATGATGCTTGTCAGGAAATTATGTATATTTATTTTGTGCTTCTGCAGCTTGGCGAAAAAAAATATTACAAGAGAAGTATTACAATTTTGTCCTTTGTCAAAAATCCACCATCAACATTAAGTCCCCTGCTTAGCGTGGAACAGTAATATTTCATGGTAAGCACTAGATGGTGGTACCAGTACTGATGCGTTGGTGATAGCAATGACCACAACTCTTGTTGTGATGAAGGCGCGACTGAACTACACATGTTGAACTAGTCATCGGGTGAAGCTTGTCATCCTTCCGTTGACAATGGTCGGTCCTGGAACTTTTGAGGCACGATTGCACGTGCTAAAATGATCACCAAGTGAAGCTTGTCACCTTTCTTCTTGTTAACGGTCGGTCATGGAGCTTAGATCAGCAGTCTTGCTCAGATCCATTCTCCTCGAGATAAATTCCAGGAAATTCCATTTATTTGAATTTTAGGGTTTCCCACTTTTATCTATTTAAACAAGTGGACGACTCTAGCCATTTCTACTTTCATTATCCTAACTTTTCATTCTCGTTCTTCCAAGACTCAGAATAACCTTAATTCATCATTTCCAAAATGTCTGATAATGGTAACTCGAACTAAAGTAGCTTTTTTGTCAAGCGTACTACCTGGATTACTAGTATGGTAAGTCTCTCTTTATCCCTAAGCTTTCTTTCGTGTATTATGTTTTACAGTAAAAGCCTGAACATGATTTGATTGTTGTTTTTCCTAGGTTTCTCGGGTTAAGAAGGTACCAAAGACGCATATGAGCACTAGGAGTTTCAGAGTGGAGGTAAACGACTTTATTTATTTTATTTATTTTTTTGAAACCGTCCCTCCCTTTTTCTTTTTCTTTTTCTTTTTGAATGTATTTGTCGTTTGTTTAGTTGCAACAGGAGATGGAGAATAAATATGGGATTAAGGAAAATGAAGAAGTCGTACCAGCAAATAGTAGAACAAATGTTGAAGTCGGCTTTAAGGGTTTCTCCACAATCATGGCTTCCCTTGCGAATGTTGACCCGAGCCTTGTCATTCATGATTATCCCAACGCTGGACTCCCTTTTAAGTTAGATATGGGGTCAACATCTAGGAAGTATGAGGTAGTGGGTGGATTTGTTGTGCCAAAATATCATGTTGATCTCTGCACAAAGATATGGAAGAACTACATGCATATTGCTACAACAGAGCTGGTGAGTCATACTATTATTCTTGTAACAGCCGTCACAGGGATCCTCCTAGTTATTTCTGAGATAGATGACCCGCTTCCGTATACGGTTACAAACTTGAAAATCCAGGAATGGAATGAGATGTTGACTACTTGTGAGAATCTTCGTTTTAACATAAACTAGTTGCGTTAGTATTTGGAATGTGTGAAAAAGGCTCATGCAGCGGCTTTGGCTAAAGGGATAGTCTTGAAGGAGGAATCCTCCAAAATTTAAGAAAGGTCTGAGATTTGCATATTCGTTCAGAGAAGTATGATGAGAGATTGGGAAAATTGCATCATCGTGAATATGCTTTACTCAAAGATCTGTTTTAGGCTATAAGATGGGTATCAAAACATCCTTGTTATTTATTATTTTTTGTATTTTTTTTCGGGTTTTGGATAGTTTGAATAAAGGATGTTTTAGATGAATGTAATGGGTTTTGAATTTTGAAAGCTCAAATATATGTTCGGAATTATTTTGAACTTATGAAAGGAAAGGTATTTTTAGGCGTAGTATGCCTTGAGCCACTTACCATTAATGACCGTTCCTACAGTTTCCCCGTTCATATTAACCAGTTTGTAATACCCGTTTGGCATGGCTTTGGAGATCACATAAGGTCTTTCCCACTTTGAAGCAAACTTCGGAGCGAACATATCTTGTCAAATATGCTTAGATGTCTTAAGTACCAGATCCCCTACTTGAAATACTCGCGGTTACACTGCCTTGTCGTACACCATGGAAATCCTTTTTCAATAAGTCTCTGCGTATTTTTATGCTTGGGGATCGTCTAGATTCGAGTATGTCTAAATATGCTACTCGAGAATTGGGTATTTTGGACTCGTCCCAATAAACTCCGCCTACTGCTGCAATTTTGGATGATGGGATTTAATCTTTACGGGTAGGATTGCGTCGTACCTATATACAAGAGAATATGGTGAGGTAACTGTAGAACCCTTCGGAGAAGTTCTGTATGCCCATAAAGCCATAGGAAATTATTCTCCATGTTCTCGGATGGTCATAAACAGTACGACTTGGGATTCTGATGAGAGTTTTGTTGGTGCTTTCAGCTTGCCTATTCCCTTGAGGGTAGTATGGTGTGGAGAATACTTGTTTGATTCCATAGCTTTTGAGCAATTTTCGCACACATTTATTTGCAAATGAAGTATCATTGTCTGCCACGATGTATTTTGGTATCCCAAATCTGCATGTGATATGTTTCTTGATGAAGGCTGTTACTGTCGCTCCGGTTGTACTTCTGAGGGGCACTGCTTCGGCCCATTTGATGAAGTATTCCATGACAGTGAGTATGTGATCATGTTTTTTTGATGAGGATAGATTAATTTTTCCAATGAGATCCAGTACCCAGTTGTAGAATGGCCAAGGGATGCTTACCGAGTGAAGAGGAAGGCAAGGCGTGTGGATGAGGTTTCCATGAATTTGACATTGGTGGCATTTCTGAACAAATAAAGTTGCGTCGTCCTCCATGGTCGGCCAGTAGTATTTCTCATGGACTTGGAGAAGTAGTTTTTTCTTGCCTTGATGTTCTCCTTCATGCATTTCCTTTAGGGTAGTCTGGATGTCTTCTTTTGTCAATCATCGAAACAATTCTCCGCCAAAGCTCTTTCGGTAGAGTATTCCTTCTGAAAGACAAATATCTTGGCTTTTCGGATTAAGCATGCCACTTCCCGCTTTTCATGAGGTAGAATGTTATCTTGAAGGTATTTGATATACGGCTCCCACCAATCCCCAGTATTGTGTATAGTTAGAATGTACGACTGTTTTGGTGGGATATGACAATTGTGGCAGGATCCTTGCAACAATCGTGATTGAACCTTCATGGTGGGCCAGTAATACCCAAGGCATTGGAGACATCTATATAAGGTTATTACTAGAGCATGACCGCACATTTCACAATGTACCTAACTAAGTCTCCCTTGCGCCTCGTCGTCTCCCAGACATCTTGACAGAGATCCATATAAATTTATATGATATAGCATCCCGTGTAGTGAAAAGAAATGTTTCAAATCCTTAATACTGACCTTCCTTTGGTTGTGCGAGTTGATAAGCTTTTAGATGATTGGCGTTCTCCAGTCATTGATTTGTTCTTCATCTGGCTTGTCCATCCAGGTTGAGGGAATGGTATGTATCTGTATGGTGAGAGTTGCTTCTGATTCTTCAAATTGGAGTTTCGAGGCTAGGGTCGCCAAGAAGTCGGCATGTCTGTTGTTGGTGCATCCCGTATGTATAATTGTTGCCTCGAAAAAGTGAGTTAAGAGTTTTTGTTCCTTGACCCTGTACGGGGATAGTGTTGATTCCTTGAGACAATATACACCATTCATTTGGTTCACCAGTAACTTCGAGTCTTCTCTTATTTCAAGACGTGCGGTTCCAGCTTGCTTGTCTAACGATAATCCCAGTAGAAAGGCTTCATATTTGGCCGAGTTATTGGTGTTTTTGTAATCCAACTTGAATGAATGTGAGACACTTCACCAGTTGGCGAGACTAGCACAATACCAGCTCCCCCGGTATTGTTGCTAGGGGTAGCAGAGCCATCAATGTATAGTATCCAGGCTTCTTCTTCGGCAAGTGCGATGTCTGGGAATTCTCCAGGCACGTCTTTGTGTGTTGTAGTCTCGTCTTCTCCTGGAAAAACAACGAGCAGATCTGCGACCGCTTGTCCCTTTATTACTTTTGGTGATACACATGATATGTCAAGCTCTAACATCTGTAGCAACCATTTTGCTGCTTGTCCTATGAGAGCGGGCTTTAATAATAAAATTTTTATAGGGTCATCCTTGGCCATCAACACTACTCTATTTGCTAGTAAATAATGTCGAAGCATCTGAACGACATGCACCAAGGATAAACATGCTTTTTCAACTTTGGGGTATCTCAACTCTGCGTCTCTTAACGTGCGACGGAGATAGTAGATGGGACATTCAGTCCCCTTGCCGTCTTCTTGAGCCAGCAGAGCTCCTATGGATACTTCACTGAAAGCTGTGTAGAGAAGTAATGGTTTCCCCGTAGATGGAGATTTTACAGCTGGTGATAATAATAATTGCTGAATTTGACGAAACACGCTTTGTTATGTAGATGACCAGACAAAACTTGCATCTTTCTTCAACAGGGGTGTAAAACAAGCAATGAATTGAGATAATCCAGGGATAAAACGTCGAATATATGATACCTTTCCCATGAAGCTTTTAAGTTCCCTTACGGTGCGTGGTGGTGGCATGGTGGTGATAGCTTGTATCTTGGTCGGGTCTACCTTGATCCCTTCTGTTGTTACCACGAATCCTAGAAACTTTCCGGAGGATACACCAAAGGCGCACTTCATAGGGTTCATCTTCAAATTTTTACTCACGACATCTCTCGAAGACTTGACGTAAGACGTCATCGTCGACATAATCCTCGACTTGCTTGTGCATCATGTCGTGAAAGATCCTTTTCATGGCTCTTTGGTAAGTAGCGTCGACATTCTTCAATCCGAAGGGCATCACTGTATAATATAAATTCCTGAGAGGAGTTCGAAACGTGGTCTTCTCAGCATCATACTCGTACATCTTTATTTGATTGTAGCCATTATAGTCGTCCATGAATGAAAACATGCCATGTCCACTGGTAGCATCCACGAGCATGTCGATGTTTGGAAGAGGAAAGTCATCTTTGGGATATGATTTGTTCAGGTTCCTGAAGTCTACACAACATCTTATTTGTCCATTCTTTTTCTTGACGGGGATAACGTTAGCTAACTATATGGGGTGTTGGATAGGTTTGATTAAGCCTCCTGCTAGCAACTTCTTAATTTCAATCTTGATTTCCTCGACTTCGTGTCGGAACTTTCTGAGTTGTTGCTTGACCGGTTTGGCGTCTAGGGCAACATGTAGATGATGAGTGGCCAGTTTGTAATCCAATCCTGGCATTTCTTCATAAGTCCAGGCAAAGACGTCTTGATATTCCCTGAGTAGATTGACAAGCCCCATTTTTTCTTCTAGTGACAAGGATGAGCTGATTGAAACTGGTCGTGGACTTTTTTATGCTCTTAGATTGATAGTCTCTATGTGTCACTGTAGCATCTGTGTCGTCTTGTAATTGTCGAGACGCGTCTTGAACTTCCTCATGATATTGCTCCTCGTTGTGGCTGCATATCTGTGGTCGAGGAGACTCTTCGTAGGCCTCCCTTTTTAATTGCTAACACCGATTTTGCAAGTAGACCATTTTTCCTTTGTCGTTGCAACTAGTCACGAAACTGTAGTTTCTCTTAGCAGGTTGCGTACTTGTGACGTTGGAAGTCCCTTGAGATGCTCTTGATGATCCTGCTTTTACGGCAAAGGTCAATGGTTCGTCTACTATTGACACGCAACGATGTGCTGTAGATTTTGTTGGATAGTTTGACGATGTCATCCTCTGATTTGAAGAATTCAGCATCATATATTGGAGTGTAGGGTGATGGTGACGCCGTTATGCGGATGATCTTCCCGTCCAGCACTACTTTCACGCATTGATGATAAGTGGAGGGAACTTCCTTGTTATTGTGTAGCCATGGGGCCCTAATATCATGTGATATTCGGGTTCTTTTGCAATAACATGGAACTTTATCTTGGATATTATAGGACCAACTTGTAAATTCAAATAAACATGGTCATAGGAATTAGTGCGGTTACCTTCGAAATCCTTCATCACTATGGGATGTTGTATAATCTGGTTTTGAGGGACCTGAGCATCTTTGAACATTCTGAGTGTAATAATGTTGGCAGTTGCTCCTGTGTCAATAAGGGCTCTCTTGAATTCGGTTTCTTTGACATGAGCGGTGACATACAACGCTCCATTGTGACCTTCTTCAGCCATCATGTCTTCTTCGGTGAAGGTGACACTATTTATAGCTGAGTTATCTGGTATAGTTATCTATTTCCATTGGAGATGGGATCAGGTGCGTATCCATGGCTATGCGGTTGAGAGCAGCAAAGGTGTCAACACGTTGATCCTTGGAAAAATGAAGAAGCTCGCACAGGTTTTCAATAAGAAAAATGGCTTCTTGGTTCACTGGTTTTTCTGTAGTGGTGAAGCTCCCGATATTGTGAGGTGGAGAATCACCAATAGAGAAATCTATCCCTAGTCCTGTGGAACCTGGGCCTCGCTCGAAAGCACTACGACACCCTACTTCTTCTATTAGTATGACAAGCGAAGAGAATAGAGCACCTACTGCATCTTCCAGTCTTTTGCTAAAGTTCTCGCTTGAGCTTCTTGTCTTCCCATCAATTCATCCAGAGTGATTGAGGTTTCGACCACATCAGTAGTACCATTATGGAGACATGGTTGGTGGTGTCATTGAATTCTGGAAAGGGGTTGTGAGTATCGGCATTGATATTGACAGGGGGAATGTTAGGATTGGTGGTAATTGAATCTAACCTAAGACCAACCATTTTTAGATAGTTGAAGAGTTTGATTCGTGACCGAGAGATTTCTCTCCCATTATGGTCGCCAATTGTTAGTACCTAAAAATTGATTCAAGGCAAAACAATGTACTTTAGAAGTACTTTATTTAGATTCAGAGATCAAAATAGTACAGAGCAAGCCTAAACCACGATAGTAGCCGTTCCGCCCTGCTTCGGTCACGATGAGAGGAAATGGGTTGATCTTAGGATAGGGAAACGAAGAAAGTTAAAGGAATTATGTGTGTTGAATTGTGTGTAGAGTTGCATAACTATTGAGAGAAATCACAAAGCTTATGAGAATTGTAAGCTTGTTGTGATTTTGAATGGGCTAAGGAGCCTATTTATAATAGTTAGGAACATACGTACTTTCCTTGTAAAATTGTAGGAGTAATGGAGAAATGGAGAAGTGGGAATCATGGGGTTAATGGCTTAACCGCCTTGGAATCTTCGGGAAACCATGACTCCACTTCTCCATTAATTGCTTCAGTTTTACCACTACTTTGTAACTTCAAGTTCATGGGGAGTTGTTATGCCCACGTTGTTGTAACCACCAAACCAAAACCCATGATTAATCCCCCATGTGTTATGATTTGATTTCTCGTAGGAATTAGAGGAGTCGTGGACTCAGGATAATGCTAGCACTAACCATGATTTTACTAGAAAAGCCTAGCAAAGTTAGCACCGGAAAAGAAGGAAAATGCCAGCAATGGTGCTAGGGAGAAAACCAGGGCTGGCAAGTTAGTGATGGGGCTAGTGCAGCGCTAGCGTTGGAGCTAGCCCAACGTTTATGGTGTTATGGCCTGTTTGGCGCTCGCTTTGTTAGTTTTCTTGACTTTTTGGCTTTTTGGCACATGTGTGTGCCACTCATTGGTATTGAGAGTGTGACTAGAGTTCACCCAGGCTAGCACTTGCTAGTCCCATGAGTATTGGCTATGCACCACTAGCTTTGATATTTATTAATGTCGTGGCCATATCTACGGCTTGTTTAGAGTTTCTCCATTGTATGAGTTTTATTGTTAGCATTTTATGCTTATTTTTATGCAGTGCATACAGAACATTTTCAAGAGATTCAGCCACGGAAGTTTGCAACTTGAAACTATGCTTGATGCGACTCTGCAATTAAATGGTATGCACCTAATTACCGTTTTTCATTCAGATATGGCTTAGCCTCTATTATGAATGTTTGCAATTTTGTATAATCATCATATTCTGTCCTATACAAATAGTTCACATAGATGCATATGAAATGACGAGGGTTTGATTGATTACATCTCTGAAATTTCTGTGATGCATATATATACCAAAAAGAGCTACAAGGATAATTTAGCCAAGAGTTGAGTATTCCTTCTCAATTTTCTTGCAGAATGCAGGATAAGAATATTATTCATAATTTTGATGCTTGTCAGGAAATTATGTATATTTATTTTGTGCTTCTGCAGCTTGGCGAAAATCAATATTAAAAGAGAAGTATTACAATTTTCTCTTTTGTCAAAAATCCACCATCAACACTTATAACTTCCAACCGTATGTGGGATATAATCGAAACCAATTTATTGGATAGAATCACCCTGCAAGACCTGGTGATAATTTTCATACATACCAACAGCCTTATAGTGGGTATGTCGGTGAACGATCACAAGGATAGGAGGATAGTTATACTTTTAATCGGCCGTGTTCTAGTTATGTGCAGATGTCAGAGAGTTTGGAACTCAAAAATTATGATACTGAATCAAGACCTACTCCTCTTTATCATGTTCATTCTTCATTCATTCCAAAATAAGAGATATGGTCTGAAAATTTTATCCTGAGTAGTGGTGGAAAACATATTAACATCGGAAAACTCTCTAAAAGACACGGTCAATTGTAAGAAGCTGGAGCATCAGAGTAAAATCTTCAAGAAATTATTAGGGTCATACATATGGAACTCTAACGTCGTTGGGATATTGAAGATTATGAGATTGACAAAAGCTCCAATGACGATCCGAAGATGAGCAATCTTTGAATATCGATAATTTTGGTACTAATAGCTCAACTCATGATCATAATGATCATTCTCCTATTCAAAAGTAAGAAGTTGAGTCTAAAAACACTAAAGTTATTGATGGTAAGACTTATGTTGTGTATGAGAGCGATGATGACTATGACTTCTTTGTGCATACCACCTCGAATTCAGAAATAGTAGATACTTTGAATGAGAACTCAACTTATGAAGAAGAGCAGTGTTATGATGAATTACTTGGAGCAAATTTCGATTTGGATGATGAAGACTTGCAGGCTATACAAGAAACTGATAAAGAATGGCTTGTCAAGAGTTTAAATGAGAATGATGATACTTGTGATGTGGGAATGGAATTTTTCAGCAATACCGAGGATCCAGTAATACAAGAGGTTTTTCAAGGTTTGTCTAACCCTATACATGAATCTCTATCTAATGATGATCCTCCATAACATGTTTTCTATCTTATGCATCATATTAGGTGAATCATCCACAAATGAGCTACAAAGTGATAAAATGAGCAAGGAAGTAAAGCATTACCAATAGAGAAGGATCCAATACCAAATTCTACTTATTCAAATCCATGTTTTCTTTATATCATATTGAATAGAACGAGAATACGAAGCCAACGCAAAAAGAATGAGGTCATTCCGAGTTTGTATGAAGAAGTTATGGGAAAAACAAGCTTGAAATACTTGAGTGTACAGAGAGAATTTCGGCCAGAGATCCATCAGGCAATTAGTAGCCGAACCTGACACTGCCTGGAGTAAAAATAAGTTGTCAGTTTCGTCCGGAGAATTCTTTATCAAATAATAGCCGAACCTGAGAATAAAAATCACTTTTTAGGTATAAAATTTTCAAATTTCTTGTAACTATTTGCATGAAACCTCCTACTTTTAGATATTTTAGAGTCACTTAGTATAATTCTAGTTATGTTTACATACAGAGTTCTTACCGAAATAATTGTACTTGGAAGTATTAGAGAACTATATTTGGGTTTCTTAGGTGCAGAAAAAATACAGTATTAGTGAAATCGATCATTTAATACCCATGAGTGAGGCACCAAACCTTCAATTTCCCATTTAGAGTGTTTCATCTGCGCAAATTCCGGGTAGAACGATGAGCTACCCAACCTCGCATCATTTCAGTACTACTTTTTGATCGTTGAATGCTAATTCTATCAACCATGAGGGTGACATCAGAATTGCGAAAAAAATCTTACCTTGTAGTTTGATTTGCAGTTGGCACCGCTTTATGTCTCTCTCAATAAGTGCATAATTCATATAATTTTAGTGTCAAATCCATGCATTTTTTAGTTATAATTCTTGTATATTACTTGTTATTACTCTTGTTTTCTATCTTATGTTTCATGGTAGGTGAATCATCCACAAAGGAGTTACAAAGTGCTAAAATGAGCAAGGAAGTAAAGCATTACAAATGGAGAAGGATCCAAGACCAAATTTTACTTATTCAAATCTATGGTTTCTTAGTATCATCTTGAAGAGAACGATAATACGAAGCCAACGCAAAAAGAATGAGGTCATTCCGAGTTCGTATGAAGAAGTTATGGGCAAAACAAGCTTGAAAGACTTGAGTGTACAGAGAGAAGTTCGGTCAGAAATCCATCAGGCAATTAGTAGCCGAACCTAACACTGCCTAGAGTAAAATTAAATTGTCAGGTTCGTACGGAAAATTCTGTATCAAATAGTAGCCGAACCTGAGCATATAAATCACGTTTTTGAAGAGTCTACAGAAAACTGTTTGGCCATTAAGTCCATACTCAATAATAGTCGAACTTGATACTGTTTTGGACGTGAAATTGACTTCTAACTCAAGGAAACACGGTCGCGGAAGGATTCCAAACCCTAGAAAGAGGATACTTGAAGGCCAAGCATTGAAGCCTATAAAAGAAGACATTTAAAACTCAAATAAGATATACCATCTTACATCTCATACTACAATCAACATCTAAAACCTAGGGTTTACCCCTTTAGGGGGAGACCATTCTTATTTGTATTATGAGTAGCTAAAAGTTTATTGATTAAGGATGAATTCAATATTCTAAGCATGAAGCTTTATTAGTAATACAAGTTTACTTGGAGTTTTAATCATTATCGTTTGTTTTCACTACATCTAGGGTTTATGATTGGTTTCTAGATTGTTCAAGTGTACAATTGGATTAATCTATTGATCAGTTTAATGCTAGTATTGAGTTATGAGATAAGTAATCGTCCATCGACTCGTACACAAGTAGCAATCGCGAGACCTTGCAGAGGGATTATGTGGAGCAATTGTAAGTGAAGAAAACACCAGCAAGTGGACCTTGATCTAAGAGTTTAAATACTGGTATCAACCTAAATTCACAAAGCCTAAAGCATTCGATTGGGTTTCACCTTAAGTGATCTATTACTTGGTGGTTCAGACGAATAGAATCTGGTAGTCGAAAACTTCTGTATCCAGTGATAAAAGGAGTTTTGGGGATAGTACTGATCTAGCTGTTATTCTACGATTGGTGATGAATGATTCTAACGAAAGATAGATAAGTATATTAATTCAGTCAACGTTTGATAACAGCAAAGGACTCCCTAATCATTATTATTATTATTATTATTATTACTATTATTATTATTATTATTATTATTATTATTATTATTATTATTATTATTATTATTATTATCTTTTTAGCTAATCAAATCTCAAAACCCCCTATGTCTTTTAATTTATTTAAGTCTTGCTAATCCAAATAACCTATCAATTACACATCTCTTTGTGGGAACGATCCTTACTACCGTTAATTACTAGTTAATTAGTGGGAAATATCTTGAGTAACTTGTTGCACTTAGGACACGCATCAAATTTTGGCGTCGCTGCCGGGGAGCATTTGTTAATTGATTTGTTATTTGTTTTATTTTGTTTAGTAGTTTAGAATTTTTCACGTTTTTCTTTAGTGTTTTTCAGATTTTTTAGGTTTTCATGGTGTTAACAACTTTTTGAAGGTGTTCAACTCTCGTTCGGGAGGTAAATTCTAAGAAAAGGTTGTAAGTATCACCTTTGTTTTTATTTATTTTTTAGGTCTTAGTAGATATTTCGCTTTTTTTCTTGTGAGTCGTCATATTTCCTTACGGAAATAAGATGTACGGTGCATAAGATCAATCATACAATAGTGGTAATTAATAGGGTTTTCAATCTTAATATTATGAAAACTACCAACCATACCATGGGTATAACCAAAACCAATATTTTGGCTATGTTCAGTATCCTACGGGACCTTGCGGATATTCTCATACATGCCAACAACCTTATGACGGGTATGTAAGGGAACAGTCACGAGGATGGAAGGATAGTTATACTTCTAATAAGTTGTTTTCTAGTAATGTGCAGATGTTAAAGAGTTTGGAACTTAAAACTCATGATACCAAATCAAGACCTACTCCTCTTCATCATGCCTTTCCAAAAGAAGAGATATGGTCTAGAAATTCTATTGTGAGTAATGGTGGAAAACGTATTAACATCAGGAAACTCTTTAAACAACACGAACAACTGGAAGAAGATGGAGCATCATAGGAAACTCTCTAGGAAATTAATAGGGTCATAGATATGGAATTCCAACGTCGTTGGGATAATGGAGATTTAGAGGTTGACAAAAATTCTGATGACGATTACGCAACCTTTGAAAAGTTCTTGCGACAATGATGAAGTCATTCCAACCCCAGATTATAATAACAAGCATTCGCCTATTAAAAAGGAGGAGACTAGATACGATATTTCTATTGTTATAAATGGTGTAACTTACTCAAGCAAAAATTTTAAGATTTACACCAATGAACTAAACTTTATAAGAGAGGACTCTGATTCCGATGATGAGTGTGTTTAAGAGATGGAGATTGAGAATGAAACCAATTTGATTGATGTCGTGGAAGACCCAATTAAACTTGCGAAGCATAATAATGATGTTGAGATTTCAGTTGAAGCAGAAACTGACGAACAATGGCTTTTAAAGAGTTTGATAGAGGACCACGATATACATGAGGTAAATAATTCATTGGATTTCTTTAAGAATGATGAGAATCTCGTAATAAAAAAGATTGTGAAAGGTTTGTCTAACCCTTTGTGTAATTCTATATCTTTTGATCCTCCTCCTCCAATCGAAATAGTTCCCCAAAAAGTTGTTAACCCAATTTTTAAGAAGCTACCTCACTTAGGGTAGGGTATATGTGCTACAAATTTCTTAAGAATTATTTTGCTTCTAACTATCCACCACTAGATGTGTTTGATTCTAGCACTGTGCAGGTTCACCGAGAGGAACCCAAAGAAGTTCCCTTGTTATATGTTCTTTATACACTTCCAAGTGTAAAAAAGACTAAGTGTGTGGGAAACTTTCACCAAATAACAGTTTCAATATTTGTATCTTGTGCTAACGTTTTTGTGAAGTTGTTATTGGAACTGCAGATTATTATCTGAGTGGATCCCCAGATTTTCAGATTGTTGGTTTACGAGCGCTAACTAGAAGGTCAGGTTGAGGACGCTAAACTAAGCGCTGCATGGGAGGCAACCCAATGGTTTTGTATTTCTTTCCCTTTATTTTGAGTTTTTCTTAGTTTTTTATATCATGTTAGGATTTCCCATCTTGATTTTACATTAGAAGAACCAATTTACATTAAGGACAATGTAAAATTTAAGTGTGAGGGGGTGATTAACCATATAGTTTTTAATCTTTACATATTTGCATGAAAATCTCAAACTTTTAGAGATTTTAGAATCACTTTGTATACCTCTAGCTAAGTTTACATATGAAGTTCTTACCGAAATAACTGTAGAAGTATTAGAGAACTACATTCGGGTTGATTAGTTGTTGAGAGGCTAGAACTGACAAAAAGGGACTTAACTGCCGGTAGAGAGTTTAGTATTAGAGTTGTTGATCATTCAATACCCATGAGTGAGGTACCAGACCTTCAATATCCGTTTAGAGTGTTGCATTTGCGCAAACTCTGGGTAGAATGATGAGCTATCCAACCTCGCACCAATTTCAGCACTACTTTTTGATATCTTGAGTGCTGTTTTTATCAATCATAAGGGTGTCATCAGAATTGCTAACTTTATCTTGTAGTCTTGTTTGTAGTTGGCATCATTCTCTCTCTCGACAACAACAGGTCCATAGAAACACCATATCATCATCAACAAGCGGAGCATTACAAATTTGAATGAAAGTTGAAGACGGTCAAGGTGTACAAGGAACAATACAAGAAAGATCTAATTTCATATTCAAGTGAAGCAACAATACAATAAGAAAAATTATATATACATGTTGAAGATTTATGTACAAGAGCGAAAGAAATCAAAAGATGAGAGTTAGTGAAAGTTTATGATATCAAGACAATACAAGATTATGAAGAATCAAGTGGTAAAGTACTTATCCCACGACCATAGTAGTTTTATTGTTCATATTTTATTTTGAATTTCTAAAAAAAATCGAAAAAAAATAATTAAAATAATAATAATAATAATGATTATCATTGCTTTAGTATATTTGTTTTTTTATTCATTCAATAAGGCCGTGGGGAAGAAGAAATTTATAAAGAAGTTTCAAACAACAAGGAATTGAGAAAAAGAGTTACAATTGTCAAGGTTCTACGAAGTTCAAGAGTTCATCAGCAACAATTGAAGACCGAAGACTAAAGACGTTTCTATCAGATGTTGTAAGAGTGGGGCTGATTGTAGATCGGGTGAGAAGGTAAGTAAGCGTTCCCATCCTTACATAGTGGTTGATTTCCTTTCTTAGAGGTCACTAGAGAAAAAAAAAGGTTCTTTTTCGTCCCACTTTTTTATGGGATAACATCTTCATATAATTCAGAAGGTTTATTTTCCTTCCCACCATTCAACGTGTGCAGAATTTCTATCTTCACTCCTACCTGCACACATGAGAACCATAAAGTGCATCTTTTGAGTGTCAATTTTATAAAACCTTATTGGTGAGGCAGAATGCTTATTCGATCGCTCTTAAACGTGAATTCATTCATATGGTGGTTTTCTCCTAACTCAAGGGTTAAGCATGAGAATAATGTTCATTGGCATTTCTAACTTCTTATTATTAGTATGCATAAACTTTATGTTTTCGTAGCTCTTTGGATGCATGTGCTCTGGAATGTTTGAAAGTTAGAATTTAGGTTTTGTGGGTATACCTCTTGCAAACCCTCACGAGACTATAAATCGTTCACTAGGGACACCTAGGGGTTTAAATGCTTATTACACATGCTAAGTGCAACCGTGTCCTCGGCGAAATGGAGTTGTTGTATTAGTTTAGTTTAGATAGTATTTTGCTCGAGGACTAGCAAAAGCTAAGTGTGGGGGAATTGGATAAGTACATAATTCATATAATTCTAGTGTCAAATCCATGTCTGTTTTAGTTATAATTCTTGCATATTACTTGTTATTACTCTTGTTTTCTATCTTATGCGTCATATTATGTGAATCATCCATAAATGAGCTACAAAGTGATAAAATGAGCAAGGAAGTAAAGCATTACAAATAGAGAAGGATCCAATACCAAATTCTACTTATTCAAATCCATGTTTTCTTAATATCATATTAAATATAACGAGAATACGAAGCCAACGCAAAAAGAATGAGGTCATTCCGAGTTTGTATGAAGAAGTTATGGGAAAAACAAGCTTGAAATACTTGAGTGTACAGAGAGAATTTCGGCCAGAGATCCATCAGGCAATTAGTAGCCGAACCTGACACTGCCTGGAGTAAAAATAAGTTGTCAGGTTCGTCCGGAGAATTCTTTATCAAATAATAGCCGAACCTGAGAATAAAAATCACTTTTTAGGTATAAAATTTTCAAATTTCTTGTAACTATTTGCATGAAACCTCCTACTTTTAGATATTTTAGAGTCACTTAGTATAATTCTAGCTATGTTTACATACAGAGTTCTTACCGAAATAATTGTACTTGGAAGTATTTGAGAACTATATTTGGGTTTCTTATTTGTTGAGAGGCTAGAGCTGATAAAAAAAAAACTTAAATCGTTGATGGAAAATTAGGTGCAGAAAAAATACAGTATTAGCGAAATCGATCATTTAATACCCATGAGTGAGGCACCAAACCTTCAATTTCCCATTTAGAGTGTTTCATCTGCGCAAACTCCGGGTAGAATGATGAGCTACCCAACCTCGCATCATTTCAGTACAACTTTTTGATCGCTTGAATGCTAATTCTATCAATCATGAGGGTGACATCAGAATTGCGAAAAAATCTTACCTTGTAGTTTGATTTGCAGTTGGCACCGCTTTATGTCTCTCTCAATAAGTGCATAATTCATATAATTTTAGTGTCAAATCCATGCATTTTTTAGTTATAATTCTTGTATATTACTTGTTATTACTCTTGTTTTCTATCTTATATATCATGGTAGGTGAATCATCCACAAAGGAGTTACAAAATGCTAAAATGAGCAAGGAAGCATTACAAATGGAGAAGGATCCAATACCAAATTTTACTTATTCAAATCTATGGTTTCTTAGTATCATCTTGAAGAGAACGATAATACGAAGCCAACGCAAAAAGAATGAGGTCATTCCGAGTTCGTATGAAGAAGTTATGAACAAAACAAGCTTGAAAGACTTGAGTGTACAGAGAGAAGTTCGGCCAGAAATCCATCAGGCAATTAGTAGCCGAACCTAACACTGCCTAGAGTAAAATTAAGTTGTCAGGTTCGTCCGGAGAATTCTTTATCAAATAGTAGCCGAACCTGAGCATAAAAATCACGTTTTTCAAGAGTCTACAGAGAACTGTTTGGCCACTAAGTCCATACTCAATAATAGTCAAACTTGATACTGTTTTGGACGTGAAATTGACTTCTAACTCAAGGAAACACGGTCGCGGAAGGATTCCAAACCATAGAAAGAGGATACTTGAAGGCCAAGCATTGAAGGCTATAAAAGAAGACATTTAAAACTCAAATAAGATATAACATCTTACATCTCATACTACAATCAACATCTAAAACCTAGGGTTTACCCCTTTAGGGGGAGACCATTCTTATTTGTATTATGAGTAGCTAAACGTTTATTGATTAAGGATGAATTCAATATTCTAAGCGTGAAGCTTTATTAGTAATACAAGTTTACTTGGAGTTTTAATCATTATCGTTTGTTTTCATTACATCTAGGGTTTATGATTGGTTTCTAGATTGTTCAAGTGTACAATTGGATTAATCTATTGATCAGTTTAATGCTAGTATTGAGTTATAGGATAAGTAATCGTCCATCGACTCGTACACAATTAGAAATTATGAGACCTTGTAGAGGGATTCTGTGGAGCAATTGCGAGTGAAGACAACACCAGCAAGTGGACCTTAATCTAAGAGTTTAACTGTCGGGATCAACCTAAATTCACAAAGCCTAAAGCATTCGATTGGGTTACACCTTGAGTAATCTACTACTTGGTGGTTCAGACGAATAAAATCTGGTAGTCAAAAACATCCGTATCCAGTGATAAAAGGAGTTTAGGGGATAACACTGATCTAGCTGCTATTCTACGGTTGGTGATGAATGTTTCAAATGAAAGATAGATAAGTATAATAATTCGGTAAACGTTTGCTAACGGCGAAGGACTCCCTAATTATCTTTTTTTTATTATTATTTTTGTCTTTTTAGTTAATCAAATATCAACCCCCCCCCCCCCCCTCTTTGTCTTTTACTTTATTTAAGTTTTGCTAATCCAATTAACCTATCAATGACACAGCTCTCTGTGGAAACGATCCTTACTACCCTTATATTAATAGTTAATTAGTTGGAAATATCTTGATTAATTTGTTGCACTTACGACACGCATCAGTGGTGCTGATTGTAGATTGGATAAGAAGGTGAGTGAGCATTCCCATCCTCGCATAGTGGTTAATTTCCTTTCTTAGAGGTCACTAGAAAAAAAAAACAAGTTCTTTTTCATCCCACGTTTCTATGGGATAACATTTTCATATAATTCAGAAGGTTCCTTCATTTCCTCAATTCAGCGTGTGCAGGATTTCTATCTTCATTCTTGCCTGCACGCATGCGTCATTTGAATGTAAATTCATAAAACCCTATTGGTGAGGCAGAAGTTGATATATTCGATCGCTCTCGAACTTGAATTCTTTCATATGGTGGTTTTCTCCTAACTCAAGAGTTAAGCATGAGAATAATGTTCTTTGATACATCTAACTTCTTATTATTAGTGTGCGGAAACTTATGCCCTCTTAGCGCTTTGGATGCATGTGCTTTGGAATATTTGAAAGTTGGATTAGGTTTTGTGGGTATACCTCTTGTAAACCCTCATGATACTATGACTCATCCACTAGGGACACCTAGGGGTTTTAAAGGCTTGTTACACATGCTAAGTGGAACCGTGTCCTCGATGAAATATGAAGTTATTGTATTAGTTTAGTTTAGATAGTAGTTTGCTCGAGGACTAGCAAAATCTAAGTGTGGGGGAATTTGATAGGTGTTTAAACATCTTATTTATAATCTATTGATATGATTTCTTTGCCATTTTTCTCGTAAATTTCGTATTTTATGTTTGTTTTGAGTTTTATAGGAATTTTGGAGTTACATGAAGTAAAAAAAAAAGAATTAGAGGTTCAAGGCATTGCTTGGAGGCATTGGATATTGGCAAGCTCGAAGCTAGTAAGCACACAAGTCTCTAACGCATCAAAACAGAAAATTATTAGGGGGGGTTTGATGTTCCATGAAGAAGTGTTAAAGGGCAGCCATATGATTAATGGTAAATAAAGATGAGGGCAGCCAAACACTGGGTGCCTTGATCCGGTTCTAGGTTATAACCTAAAAGTTTAGGTCGAATTATCTTAAATAATACAAGTATTTCTCTTGGTTATTCTGGTCACTGCCTCCACCAGATTCACGCCGACAACCATGGGTTTGTTGGATGGGTGCAGTTAAGGGTTAAGCTCGATGGGTTCGTTCTTACAGCTAGTTTGAAGAAGTTGAATACAAGGTTTCGATGAAGAATTAGGTTTTATGGGTTGGTTTGAATTTGTTGTGGACATAGTTCTGAATTTGCATGAGAAAGTCAAGCTTGAGTTGAGTTCGATATATCTGTTGGCAGGGAAGAAGAAAGGCGAGAAAAGAAAGCAATAAAAGATGGAGATAATGGGTTTTAGATGGTAAATTACGAGAATAGATGAAAGAAGGTGGATCTGTACAAGGTATGGCAGAGAAGAATTGAGCCTGAGTGCTAGAACTCGGTGATTGCAGAGAGAAGGTTATGGCTGTTTGAAAGAAGAGAAAGAAGGATTGGAGCCGAATTTCAGTCGAGAGATGATGGTTCGAGTTTGGTAAGATTTTGGTTGTGGTCTGTTAGCAGAGTAATCAGTGAAGAGATGTGGTTGAACTCGAGATGGTGTGCAAATAGGAAGGTTGGTGTCGTTGTTGGGTTCAAGAGAGAATGGGTTACTATTGAAGAAGAAGCTTCTGAATTTGAGATGGGTTTTGATTTTTCAGAAAAGATAGCAGATTTTAAGGGTTGTTATGAAGATGAATTGAGATTTGAAGGCAATATAGAACTCAAGAAGAAACTCAGTAAATGGTTGAGAAGTATGGGGTCTTTGGTGATTCAATTGGTTTTATGGTTAAATGGGTTAATGTTTATGAATGATGTGTATTTGAATTTATGATATCTGCTGGGAAGGAGATAATTTGATATTGAACTAACACCAACCAGACTTGCCGGAATGACTATCAGAAACGCACCCAAGGTGTTTGTTAAATTGCCTAAGAGAATGCCGTGAGTTAAATAAAGGAAAGGATTATGCTGAATTAGTTTGTGGGTTTCTTCTAAAATGACTTAAGGATTTGATTTGGGCTTGTAAAATTTTTGGGCGTGCCTATATTTGGAATATTTAAGTATTAGGGTTATAATAGAAATAGGAGTTCTATTCCAAGAGGTATTCTACAAGGAAGAAAGCTATATATAAGAGCAATTTCAATAAAAGAGAGGGGTATCTAGGTTTTCATCTAGTTCTATTCTCACCTCTTCTATTTTTTTTTGTAGGTTTGCGCGGGGAAGATTTCTCACATCTAGGGTTTGTAATTATTTCTTCTATTCAATTTTGTGAACTCCTTTATGTTTAGCTAATTATAATTTGATTAGGGATACTTCGAAACTATGTGATATGATTTAGGGTTTATTTGACTTTGGTACCTGGGTTTTGTCCAGATTTTGTGTTCTTACGGACATTTGTCCAACCTTAGACTTTAGTACCTGGAATCACTGTTCACCCGTTAAGACCTGTGAAATGATGACGTGTCATTTTTTTCCGTCAATTAAATTCAAATTAAAAAAAAATTTACTAACAATGACAAACCAAGTCCCTAACGGTTAAGATCTACGGTTTATATTAGATCTTGTTCCATCTCAAAGATAAACGGTTACGATCGAAATCACTATTATAACCTAACGGTTAAGATCGACCACTTTCCCTCGTTGTCTCCGCCTCTCCTCCTAATTCCTAACCCTGAAATCTTCTTGTTCTAGTCAGATCTAGAGCTTACCAGTTACCACTAACAACACAGACAGAGACAGAGTCTATCCTAATTCCTAAACCAACAGAGACCAATTGTTTCCAACTCTATTTTGAATTTAGTTTTGGATTTGGGTTAAGCTCTTTTTAATTTTGGGTTTTTCTCTTACAGTTCTTAACTTTACTCTTTTTTTTTTATTTTTTTTTTATGATGGTTAGGGGTTAGGGATTTACGGTGTTGTTGAAGAAGTAAAAGGAAAAGATTGGTTTTCCTAAAAGGGTAAGTAACTTTAAGTTATGTGCAATCAGAAATTTAGTTGGTGATTATTTAGATCTCTCTGAAATAGATGTGATTATTTATGAATCTAGGGTTTTGATTGATTTATTTGAATGAAATTTGGGGTTTCTTTGATTATGCATTTTGATGCGTCTCAACTGTTTCATTCATACAGGAGAACCTCGGAGAGCGGTATAATTCTTTCCTTATTTTTTCATTCATACACAAATTTCTGGATACTCATATGGAAATACACCTGAATTCTGATTATCTGCCTATTTTTCACTCCATTAGGTCTTTGAGTCCATCCAGCAAAGGAAGTTCAATATTCCAATCTCTTCAGAAATGCATATCTAACTCCCGTGCAAACTTGAGGAATTGCCTCCTAATTGTTTTGACAAGGGAGGTGTGGTTTATGAACAGCTTGACTCCTCAAAAAAGCTGAAAATCCTTAATTATCTTTGTGATGAAACTCTCTCCACCGAGTAAGCAAAGTGAACTCTGGTTTTGCACTGTATCTTCTTTACTTTTCTTTTCCCTCTTTGGAGAACTCATTTATCACAATTTCTACTTCCAGTGAGCTTAGGGCTTGGATTGAGAAGCAAAACCTCAAACTTGAGGAAAGAGAGAGGGAAGCAAGACAAAAAGTTCTTGCTGCTAAAAATAAGGTAATTACATTCTTTTATGCGTAAATCAATCTTACCTTGAGCAGTATCTTAAACAAGAAGTGTGTAACAGGAGAAGGATATGAAGCAGCAGATTTTGGTTGAGATAGCGAAGCTGCCTTGTACCTCTGAGACTGATGACACTCTTTCAACAATAAGGGCTGACACAGAAATGGTCACATATTTTGGAGATTGCCAGGATATTTTCCTGACTCCGACATTTTGCTTCAAGGTTTGTTTAGCTGCATTATCTTGATATTTCAGACATTCATTTCATATTATCCAAAAATTAATCATTTCCCCCCACAGATAGTGGAAGCAGGGATCCTTTAACGCCACAAGAGAAGTGGTTTACTTATGACGTTGAACAGAAACAAGTAGTTGAAAAATGTGTTTCTTCTTTAAGGTCAGTCCAAGGACATGGAATACACATAAGATCTCAACATGTCTTGTCATCCACTTCCATTTAATATTCAATACATGGGTAGATGCCAATTCTGTTGCAAAAATCTTGCTTCACTTTGGTTTTCTGATTGTAGAAATGTAATTTTGTTTGGTTCACAGTATTAACCTTTTTTTAAAAAAAACATCTTAATACTAACTTGAATGCTCCTGTGTGAATATCCTAAAATTGTTACTCTGGTTTTTCAAGGAAAAGGTGTAAAGTTCAAGCATTGAAGATGAAGGAACTTCTAAAACCTGCATCTCCAGTTACTCTTACTTAAGGTGGCATTGTCGTACAAAATTACCAGGTACTTGAAGGTAGCCGTTAGTAAAGATTGCTTAAACACCTGTCTTAGGTTATTTCCAGATTTGTCTAAACATGCCAACTTCAGATTCTCGACCTTATTCCTTGTTAGTAATTGCAGACCGAACAAGTGTTTGAGAATAGATGCATACTCAGCAGATAAAGAGAATGTATTTCCACTCCTACAGAAATTTAGAACCACGTTCTGGCAGAGCCAAAAAGTAATGAAGAGACTCCGCTATCTCAGTTCTATTCAACCTCCAAATGCAAGTAAATACATGCAACACTTTTATTCTCCTTGGTGTGGTGTATGTGAAATGTATAACAGTCTATCTTCAAATCTATTATTTATTGCATGAAGGGATTGGTTGTTCAGAGAATGTGTCCCCCAATTCCAAGTGCATCATTATCACCCTTTTTATATCAGAATTTGTTCTATAATGCATATATATTTTGAAGCTTACATTTAAACTTGACTTTTCAAATTTTCATGTCGACATGAGCTCTTAAAAGGTAATTTAGATTTTCATAGATCATACATATTTTACTTGCAAACTTTTGAACATAAGGAGCTTGCAAGAAAATCAAGTGAGAGGTTATCGTAGAAATATATGAATATATGATTAGAATCACATCTCTGTTACAAAAGTGAGTATCTGGAGAAATCTGTCATTTTTTTTAGAAAATGTAAAAATCAGACCGTTGGATCTGAATAAAGGTAGCCGTAGGATAATGTTGAAGGTATGTGATTTTTAAAAAAACTCACGTGTTAAAGGCGCCGTTAACGGTGTTAAGTATTAATTATTTAAAAAAAAAAAAAAATCTAAACGGAAGTCAGTACTTTAACTTTGCCATCCAAGGTGAACAGTGATTTCAGGTACTAAAGTCTAAGGTTGGACAAATGTCGGTAACAATATAAAATCTGGACAAAATCCAAGTACCAAATTAAAATAAACCCTATGATTTATTCAAGTTAATCTTTCTTTTCAATATTGTGTTACTGTTTATCTTTCACTTTGTTTATGACAATGGATTGTTTGTGAGTGTTCAAATGACCAATTGAATATCTTGTTTGCAATTCTAATGCTAGATAATTGACCCGTAATCCGTAATTGTTACGACAATTAATCAAAAGTAGCAAAACATCAACGTTGCATTGGGATGTTGTGGATTTTGATGTGTCAAAGATAACCCTAAGTTAACATGTCGAACTTACAAGCATGTGATTAGGATCAACCCGACTCATAGATATTATCGGTTAATATAGTTGTACTAGAGAGCTTATTCAAAGCGGCTTGATTAGCTAGAAACGAGTAGAGAACTTATTCTACAAAGTGACCTTGGAGTCTAATGGAGTTGTTGAACTCATAACTTGTCTAGGATTTTTAGTAAATGTATTTTGAAGAAGATTTTACTTGTATTCATATTCGCTAGTGGAGAAAGAATCCTTAATCATTCACATCCTCATATGACATCCATTTATTTGTTTTCGTAGTTTTACATTAGTTTTATTTTCAGAGATCTGATCGACAACTTTAACTCAACGCTCCCTTAGGAACGAACATGTTTATCATTATTCTACTAGTTAGTGTAATAAGTAAGGAATATATTTTTGACGAGTCTGACACCTCGGCCGCACTGCATATAATCAAACTGCCTAGCATTTCCAAGAAATCCTCGTTGGACATTCTCATCTAGCAACCTCTTCACATCTTCAGGAGTAGGTTCACGCAAGTATCTTTGTTCAAAATTATTTCATATTAGGCTGCACAATCTCTTTAGAAATAATATGTTGTTGTTTCTCCCATACGAGTGTAGTCGTCGATACTATCAGCGGCAGTACTTTTGCACAAACATTTCATCACACTACTAATTTCATATGTGGAGAATTCCCCATAACACCAGTTGCATCCGGAATTTGATGTCATTCTCTATCCACTTCAAGTAATTTTCCTAACAATTTATCAAATAATTCTTCCTTCATGCCTAGACGTGATTTGAATTGTATTAAAGTATAACCAGTTCCAGAAGTGAAATAATTATTCATCATTTTCCCATCATGCCACACTCGGTCTTAGATAAGTTGTGATCGTGTCTGCACTTCCTTAGGAATTGGGTTACAAATAATACGCCTACGAACATCCAATGTCATTAACAGAAATAATAACACACATTTTTCTTCTTCATCAGTTGAAGTATCCAAATCAAGTCCGTATGTATATCTCATATAGGCGCGCATAAGACTCATATTGTACCTTTGCAACAACAATTTTAATTTTAATTTCTCAATTCCATACATCAAATTGGGTTCAATCAACATTCAACACCAATAAAATAGTAACCATTTCATTTCAAATAGAGATTTGATCACCAATACATCATAAAACAAGTAACAATCGTGGATTTTTTACTACATCTATGTTCCAATGTTGTTATTGAGTTGTATACAATGTAACTAATCTTCTAATATCAAGAATCTCATCACTATCCAAAATAAGTTGCATTACTGTAGATGGTGGATTTTTGAAGAGGGTCATAATTATAAAATCATTATTTTTCCTAGTTACATGAATACATAAGTGTCCACGTATATTTGCGCGCATGCTTCTGACTTCACATCAGAAAACGAAATATTGCATTTCTACTTATATTCCGAAAGAGAATTAAAAATACTTATATTACACAAGAGAATTAAGAATACTTATATTCCGCAAGAGAATTAAGAACAATCTCTATAAATAGTTACAAGCATTTAAATAGCTTAGACACTTCTGAGCTAATACTTAGACATTAAATATGCCATGTTACTCAAGCTAGTACATGACCACTGAACTTACCAGACTCGACACTAAATCAGTCTGATCACCAATTTAGTGAGTTGCGCAACTTGCCTCACCTACTTGGCAAGTCATTGACTTGACTTGACCTGATCAAAAGTGATAGTCCACGACTCCACTATTTTCACGAGATATCAAATACAACACATGGGGGGATTCTCATTGGGGTATTGGTCTGGCGGTCTACGACAATCGTGCGTTGTGGAAACATATCCACGAACAAGAAGGTAACAAGTAGTGGAGACAGTTATAGGACAATTGAGAAAATGGGAGTACTAGTCATACAGGTCTTCCTTGCTTTTCAGACATGACTCCACTACAATCTCCACAATTGTTACTCCTCCGCTTCTTCTGTAACTTCCACCACTTACGAGAAAGCAACGTGTCTCCTTTGAACTATAAATAGATGGTTTTCATTTATTCGAAACAAGAACACAAGACAGAAGAAACTAAGATATACAAAATTAGCGATTTATCTCAGAGATAATCCTTTCTTCTCCACACATTGCAATTACTTATCACATTGATATTTCTCAACCTTTTTTGCTTCCCTTCCCTAAGACCTACCCAATCTTATCCACCACCTTTGTGATCGAAGCAGGATGTGAACGACCATTTCTTGGGTTTAGGCTCGTCCTGTTCGAGCTTAATCTCTCGAACCTACCTGAAAGTATTCTTTTGCAGTATATTTGTTTTCACCCTAAAACAATTACAAACCCTATAATTAGAATGACTTACCTTTGGTGATTTTGTGGATGAAATTCAAAATTGATTTATACAATAACACCACCTATAAGTATGGAATAAAACCTTTTAATTTCACGCAAACAAATCGACTTAAAATGCCTTCAAAGTCAAAAGAGGGAAAAAAAAAAAGGTTATACATTTAGATGAGGAAGAAATTTGGTGGAAAAAAATGAAAAAAACAGGTTGTGTCTGGTGATATAAATATCAGAGAGTTTTCGTCTCGTCAAGTCAATCCATTGATTGAGACGAAAACTCAGTTTCTGTATAACACTATTATGACAAAAACTGAGTTTCCATCTTAGTAAGCTAAGCAAAATCTCTCGCCCACAATAGTTGTTTTTCTGGGTCTTCTTGGTTTAGCGATAGTTAACCTATAGATAAAAAAAAACAACCAACCATGTGTAAGCCATAATATTTCCACGGGCTTTCTGCTCGGTACCAATTACTATCGTGTTGTACCCTATGAAACACCGATACTGATATAGGGATACGGATACGGGGACTCGTCAATTTTCAAAAAACGGGGATACGGGATACAATGGGATACTTTTATTTATTAAAAATATTTTATATAATAATAATTCATTCTAGTAAGAAAAACACATAAAATAAAAAATCTTATAAATATTATTTGGAAGTTGGAATATTAACAATAAAATAAAAACTATCTAACATTTCGTTCACCAATCACTCATCAATATTGTCTTCATCAAAAAGCATTGCTTCTAGTTCTGGCTCGTTAAGTGAAAGATTTGCAACTTTAAGTTCTCCCACACGTCAAGTGAATCAAATGCATCTCTACTAATATCCCACATTCCACTTTCTCATTTCGTTTAATTTTAACTTTTTTGTGAAAGGAGATGAAGATTACTATCAACAAACATTAAATCCTCAGCACGTTGGGGTCCAATCTTGTTTCTCTTCATAGAATAGATAAAAAAATATGTGCTCCAATTTATAACGAAAAATTTATTATTAGGTTTAGATTTTTATATATAATTATATGGTATATTGATTATTACAAATATCTATAAATATATAGATTTTGCATACAAATTTTTTTATATATATAAATTTTGTATATAAAAATATATGTCAAGTTATTGGAAGTATGCCCTCCTAGAGTATCTCAGAGTATCCCTTACCCTTTTCATAATTCTAAAATGGGATACTTTAAATGGAGTATTCGATAGGTATCCCCAGGTATCCCTAAGTATCTGATACTGATACGGCGCCGATACGGATACGTCACCATTTTTGAAGTATCCATGCTTCATAGGTTGTACCCGTGCGTATCAGACCGTAAACACTGATATGAATACAATAGACCGCTACATTTTTTTCTTTCTAAAGCATATTATAATATTATATATAATTTCAGGAAAAATTTATTGGTTATGGTTAAAAGCTGAATCAAGCTCGAATTCTAGAGCTTCTGGCCCCACTTGAGACATTTTCGACCAATATTATTCTTAGGTTATGATTTACTTTTTTTTATTTTTGCTACATGCGAAAATGGGTGAGTGATGCATACCTACTATTACAAACAGATAAAACCTTCGTTGAAAACCCTAATTTATTATTGTCGCTTTTGGTTTTCCCTGTTTTCATTCTCTCTCGGATTTCTATTTTAATGAAGGTTTTGATTTTTTCTTTCTCCCTCAGGTGATAACAACTTAATTCGAAGATTGGGTTCGCTCGCGATTATATCTCTTCATACTACAGTTTAATTGCAGGTGATTAAAGTTTCTTCTTTATTCCTCTCATATCTCATAACCCTAAGGTATTCTCTGGGTTTTTTATTCAAGCTGAAACAAAAATCATTGGAAATCAATAATGTGGTTGTATTTTATGTTTTGGCTATTCTTCATATTTTCTTTTGGGGTCTTGAATCTGAAGTTGGTGTTAAATTATTAAGTTTTTATGTTTGAAATTAAATCATAGGGGTTCAGATTACCCATATTTCTTCTTCCTTCATTATGTATTTTTGTTCTAATTATTGTCTGTTGGGGTTATTTTGCAGGTGCGACTTGGCTAAATCTGGAAAAATTATAAATAACTAATAAATACAATTCTCAATTGGTAAACTCTAACCCTTTTTCTTTTCTTCTTGTTCTCTTTTATATGTATTTTTGTTTCTCTGAATCGATAAACTAAAAAAATAATTTAACTGAAGATTTTTTTTCATAATTTTTCTATTTTATATTTACAGTTTCTGGGTAGAGATTGTTATGATATAGCAAAATAAATCATTGATATATAAACGTAATCTGATAAGAGTTATTTGGACAAATATTGTGGAACTATTAATTTCTAACAATTTAAAAACATTGTGGTTCTGCAGAGGATCAAGCAAGGGGTTCACCATTCAATCTCAGCAATAAGAGGTGTACTTGTCATAAGATCTCATATTACTTTTGGAAGTTACTTTGATGGTCTTTGAATTAAAACCAATGAAGTTCCTTAATTCTCCATATTATCATGCTAATCAGGTTGTTACGTTGTTGTCGATCATCATCTTTATATGGTTTATTTCTGATACAAATTATTTTAAGATCTAAACATTAAATACAAACGTGGTATTGGATATATGATGCATGTTTATTGTTTAGTTGAAGAAGAGGCATTTATTTTTAAAACTTGATTTGTGTTTTAGGTTTTGGTAGATAAAGATGGGTTTGCATGATTAATGCACATAAAAAATAAAGCTCCAGCTATGTTAACCATATGGATTTATGGAAATAGTTTGTGAACTTTGTAGTTACTAGATGTGAAAATTTAATTGCGTGGTACACTTATATCAGCTATATATTGAGCTCACAATGCTATTTGCTCATGTGTTTTTTTTACTTTCCCGAGACAAAATCTACAGTTTGAAGAAAATTATTCTTCCATTTTTAAAAAGCAAGAACTTAAGATCAAGAGATTCGAAGAGAGTATGCATGTCCCTACAACAAGCAAATGTACCAAAGGTTGCAGTATCACCATTGGAATTAGAGGATCCTCAAGATACACCTCTCAATCTACACAAACCTAAGGAACCTTATACTGCAACAATTGTGATTGATCATGGTGGTAAATGTTCCTTACTGGGAAGGGTAGAGTTACAGTGTTATACCACATGTAAGTAATCTAGATATGTGTTGCTAAAACTAAACAAAAATGGTCAGCCCTTCGGGTTTCAACATATTTTGTGTATGGTTATCTTTACATTCCCAATTAATTGGGGTGATGATTAAATGAACTGAATAGTCAATTCTCTTTGCAAATGTGTTTTCTAAACAATATTACTTATACATCTCTGTTAGGATTGTTTGAGCAATGTTTAACACACTCGATATAGGTTTAATACGCAAAAGATCAGTAGTTACTTATTTCTTTGCTTGAACAATTATCTAAGAATTTTGTTTTTTGTGATTTTTTTAAATTTTGCAGGGAAAACTCAAAAAAAAAAAAAAACAGGAATCCTTATATTGTTCACCTCTACGCAATTGCATCTACCAAGTTGATGTGATTTTAATATAGTGATAAAAAGGATCGATACTCAGACTTGTGAAGATTCGATTTTTAAACTTAATTTTTAATAACTAAAAATAAAACTGATTAAAGTAAAGTTGATTTAAAACTGATGGGAAGAAGTAGGACTAACGATTCCACCATTCGCCAATTTTTCAAGTGGTAAAAAGCTTGCAACTCATGTATTCAGTTAATCAAAACATTGCAAAAGTTAGGTTTTCAAAAGAATAGTTGTAAATCGTAAGCATGAGACATCAAAAGTAGTAAACCCGGCATGACTCATCAAAAGAAAACACAACTATTTGATAAAAACCATTTTTTCAATTTAATTCAAAGCAATTAATAGATAAAATAGAAGTTACCACTTAATTATTGGAAAAATAGCTTCCTCCGTCGCCCCAGTGATGGTGATTAGCTCATTGTAATGGAAACGCACTCAAAATAGATTTTCATTGCTCAAAAGTGCTTACAATGGTGAAATAGAGGTAACACAGGTGATTTGATACGCTTATAAGCGTTACAGAGAAGTGTTCTCTGTGTTACAGAAGAAGGAAAAGAGAACAGGAAAGAAAGACGGACTTGAAGTGCTTCAGGAATAAGTGTGCATCAGCAGCTGCATATGCGATTGTTTCACCGACACTATCAGCGACACTTCTGGAGCGCCTTATGTTCTTCAGGTTCTTCTTCTTCGCAGCAGAATTTTTTTTTTCCTATCAACTTTCGGTGGTTTCTTCCTTAGCTTTCCTTCGATTCTCTTTGGTATTTATAGGTTTATGTAACCCTAATACATCATCCTTAATCGATTAGGATGCAAATCCTTATCTAAAACCAACTCCAATTACGTGTAAATATCAAACATGGAGTATTATCCTTTTCCGGCTTGGATTTGATTTTGCAGCGATTTTTCGGGCATGAATCACTCTGTAGTGACGTGTTTGATCTTGTTTTGGTTTCTTCTTTACCTTGGTAGCTTGAAATCATCCAACAATGCCTTAAAACTCGGTTGCCACAAATTCATGAATTTTCTGTACGTGAAGAACATTTCCTGCCAATTTCAACTTTTTTGAATTTAAAGAAGGGGTGCCCCCAATCCAACTGGTGGATGCCTTTAACACTTTTGCTGGGTTCCTTTATCACTTTTTGAGCCGATTTTTCCACAAATATTTATTTCTCAAAAATACCTATAAAGACATAAAAAACTCATAAATAGTATAAAATCAAGCATTAACAAAATAGAGAATTGAGCACAATTTAGATACAAAAATGTGTCTGTCACAAGTATGGAGACTTTTTTGACGGAAAGACTGACAATTTATGTGTTCACCGTATTATATGTTACGACTGTGAGACTGGAAAAAAATGTCCTTTTATAAACGAAATCTGTGACAACTTCCTTTGCAACTCAAAGTTAGGAGACAAAGTTCAAGTCACGGGAAATAATGTTGAACCTATACCTATTAATTTATTTGAGAATAATACCAGAACAAGTAACCATACCTATTAATAATGGTGTGCATATACCTCTTAATTTATATGTTTAAAGAAATTACAGTTAACTGCTCTTGGTGGTTAACTAATATAGTTGAGTTGGCTTTTGTTCTTAGATAATGGTTATTTTAATTTTCATCCATTTTTGTTGTTATTCTTGAGTTCGGATTCTTTTATGACCTCACAGAGGAGATATTAACAGTAGAAAAGCTATTAGGACTAGTTGACAAGGAGTATGCAACTAAGAATACAACTTTGTTGTCCCCGTTGTGGCCATCGGACCATATTGCATTGATGGCTGAATTTCCATGGAAGTTGTTGGAGATAAAATGAATCTCCCACGAAGTGATGTCATCATTTATTGGGGCGACGTCATGGTTCGATCCCTATGTCTTCATTTCTTGGGGCGACGTCATGGTTCGATCCGACGTCATCATTTCT
>JAJJMC010000896.1:6477603-6493268 GCA_023531435.1 Papaver californicum
TTGATAATTTTGGTTGTTTTGTGTTGAAGAGATTTTTGGCACAAACAGAAGTATCCAACAAAAAATAAACTTATTGATATTTTGATGCCTTAAAAAAATACAATTTACAAGAATCTGTGAACATAGGATTCAAATATGAAATCGAACTTCTCTAATGTCTCTAATGTTTGCGACATCGCATCCACTGTATAAGATCCTTAAATTGGTGTTTAATCTAATTATTGTGTTTGTAACTTAAATTCTTTTTCGTGATTAAGATTTATACTAGAATAAAATTACGAACAGAGTTGTTTAGATATATTTACATATGATCAACAAAAAAGAAAGAAAGAATTATACTCATTATTTTTGAATCGTACAATGTTGGAACATCTATAAGTTTGAGAGTAAACCGGTTAACCAATCTGTGCCCGTGCGTTGCAATTCAAGGACATCACAAAACCCTTATTCTCTTCTTCCTTCGTAGATCAGAACATTGTACAAAAGATTAAGAGCGTGTTTGGTACCATTTATAAAAGTGTTTTCAAAATTCATTTTCTAGTGTTTTTAAAACATACCCCTTTTCCCTGTTTTTATTTTCTAATAAATTTTAAAAGCTGTTTAGTAGGACTGTTTTCAAAAATATATTTTTTTAAAAGTTAGTTATAAGTTAAAAAAACAGATAGAAAACATTTAAGAAAGAAAAAAAAAAAAAAAAAAAACGATAAGTAGTTGTTTTTTATTTTTGAAAATAAAAAACAGACAGAATTTTTTTTCGAAAATCATAGCTACCAAACGTATTTTCTTGCATTTTTTATTTCCTTTGTTTTATTAAATGGAAAACAGTTTTATAAAACTATATCAAACACATTCTAAGAGTTTGGAACAAAATCCATGGTTGAGTATTTGTTAGATAGAAAAGGAAAATGAAATGGAAGAGAAATGATGGGTTTAGTTAAAGGAAGAGAAATGAAGAATGAACCATCTGTACGATTTAGGCTTCTGAAATTCAGTGGTAATAAATCTAGGTCTATTTTGAGGTATTTCAGTAATTTTAAATCTTGGTGTATTTCTATAATTTTGTTGGTGGTAACACGGGCTCAACACTAGTTGATTTATGAAAACACAAGTGAACTAAAACTCTTACAGGGTGTAGTCAAATGAGATTTATATAGACTTTCATAGATTTTTATTTTTAGTGACTCCCGGAGACTCTCTGGAAATATAGAGATTTCCAGTGATTTTAAAAGATAATTGTAGAGAGTCTCTGCGACTTGTAGATACAAATCTAATGGATTTCTAGAGAGTCTTTGTGATTTGTAGAGATAAAAAGATGTCAAATATTTGATTTAATGATTAATATCTCTATGCTTAGAAAATGTATTAAATTTTATTTTTTTTCGATTGACAAATTTGATAGAGACTTAAGATGGAGAACTGGCGTGAAAATTGTTCCAGTTCATTGCAACAGCTCGAACAACTTTGAAGTTACTCCACAAGCATTAGAAGATGCTTACAAAGAAGCTGCATCACTGAGCCTAAAAGTTAGAGGACTTCTGATCACAAACCCATCAAATCCATTAGGTGTAGCAATGAAACGAACAGTACTCGAAGAGATACTCGACTTTGTTACACGTAAAAACATTCATTTCGTGTCCGATGAAATATACTCAGGGTCAGTTTTTTCTTCGACAGAATTCGTAAGTTGCAGAAATAAGCACGAAACTACAAAGACGCAGAAAGGGTTCATATTGTTTATAGTTTATCAAAAGATTTAGGGTTACTGGGGTTTAGAGTTGGAACTATTTATTCATACAATGATAAAGTTGTGACAACTGCAAGAAGAATGTCAAGTTTTAGCTTAGTGTTATCGCAAACACAAAGTCTCTTAGCTTCAATGCTATCAGACACCAAATTTACCGAAAATTATATTAAGACTAACAGAGAAAGATTGAGGAAAAGATATGGTTTGATTATTGATGGACTAAGAAAAGCTGGAATTGAGTGTTTAAAAGGAAATGCTGGATTATTTTATTGGATGAATTTAACAGGGGGAGTAGTCAAATGAGATTTATGTAGATTTTCATAGATTTTTACTTTTAGTGACTCCCGGAGACTCTCTGGAAATATAGAGATTTCCAGTGATTTTAAAAGAGAATTGTAGAGAGTCTCTGCGACTTGTAGATACAAATCTAATGGATTTATAAAGAGTCTTTGTGATTTGTAGAGATAAAAAGATGTAAAATATCTAATCATAAATTCAAAACATCTACCAACTTTTTTATTATGCACGTTACACAATTAACACAAGTATCATGAAAGGAAAGGAACTCTGAGCCTATGCACAGACAAAGAGAAGGAGATTCTCAAAAAGGTATGACTTTGTAAAAAAAATATAAAAATTTACTAGTTTTTCTGAATTTAACCCTTAAATTTATTTTTCTGAATTTTTGTCAACAAAAGCCAAAGACATGGAAACTTGCATATCAAACCACAGTCGATAAACAAGACTCGACAGGAGAGGTAGGCCATTATTATGATAGCAAAATTATAACTTAGAAAAATACTAGGGATTATCTCCATAAGAGATACATATTGCAACTCTTGATCTTGCTTTTAAAGCTAAAAATGCTAGGATGTCCAATCGTGAATGCCATGTTCGGGGAAATTTCTCTTATATGCATGCATTCAGCGTCGGAGATAACATAAGCTACGGGTGATTGTGGGGGCACTTGCCCCTGACTGATGGCTCCAAACTTGTTTTGATTCTTATGAAGCATATTCCCCATGCACCCCACCACACATGCACACATGAAACAAAAGGTTTTTTGTTTGCCCATCCCCGCTAATATCCTGACTGTATCTATGTTGCATTGCAGGTTGTCATCCAACAGTTGCCTAAATGGAAGGCACATGAATGATCCTATGAAAAATAATTGTATTACTCTACAGTTTGATATATAATGAATTTCCTAATCCTGTATTAAACAAATTGGCATTCAGGAGTTGAAAATGTTTGGTGAGCCTTTTCTTCTTTCCTCTATGTAAGGTTAGTTGAAAGAATTTCCACAACCTTCTGGACATGAAGCAACAAAAATGGTTCCTTAATATGTTGCAAAAGTTGTTGATCCCAAGGCAACAATGGTTTTTACAGAATCTAAAAAACACAGATCAAAAAATGTGTAATTAAACTGAAACAAGTTAATGCAAAGTTTATAAACATTCTATGGTTAATTAAAATGCACTTAATATTGCTTACCAACGTGGTCACCATTTACAAAAGCATGCAGAACATGAGCACTGGCGTTAACTTTCAAAACACTTTGATCCCTATATGACATAAGATCCTCCGCATTCATATCAACAATGTAAAAAATAAATTTCGGGAACGAGTATCTCAATGACCAGGTGAAGCATTTTGCTTGGTATCTTTAGTAGAATGCGCAAGTGGTGTGAACTTGGGATCTTCAGTTGTACGAGCATGGGTTGCTGACTGGCGGCCATCAGTGTTGGAGTGATTTTCTGATCCTGATTTGGTGTTTTCTGTGCAATTAGGGTTCCTGAAGTTGAAAATACCAGAGAGTCCTTGGTTCATAGCTAGGTGCTCTAGTTCTGCCAGTTTCCCTCTAGTGAACTCCAGTTCTCTTTCTAAATTTTCTTTTTTTTTTTCTTTATTGCCTGCACATTGAACCGTATAAACGGGTTTCTAGTTAGTGACACTAATCAACAGGAAAACACAGTAAACAAAAAAAAACGAATTCCGATGAAAGTTTAAGGAGCATGTTATCATTTGGCAAAATTTCAAGATGTGGAAGCAAAAGTTATTAGGATGGAGGCATGATAAAAATTGAGGTCCCTCTTATTTCAAAAGAAATGGTAAATCTTCAAATTTAAGAACACCTAGAGTAAAAATGAAGGAATAATGTCATGTTACAAAGAAAGACAATCAAGTATTACCTCAGGCTAAGGTCGGTAACTATTAACCTCAAATAGCCTAGTTACTGCTGAATCATTTAATCTTAAAATAGCCTAGAAAATGGGTGCATGGACTAGTTGAGGACCTTTGGATTATATTTGTTTTACCCAAATTTTCAAGTCTCTCAAAATATCACCTATAAGGGAGAGATTTTGCGCATGCCTATTTTCATCAAAAAGTCTCCCAAAATCTCAATAAGTAACAAATCAATGATTTTGAAGTCTTAATCCAATAACAAGAGTGTTTGAGTGACTTTTAATAAATATTAATCCAATAACAAGAGAGTTTGGAAGAATTTAAAAGACTTGGAAAAAATCTCTATCCAATAACAAGAGAGTTTGGAAGATTCTCTAGAAATCTCAATTGACAAACAATATATGTGAGAATTTTTTATAAATCTTTGTAAATCACAATTGACTACCCCTGTTAGATCAATACCAACTGATATGACACCATATTGGCAGATGCATCAAATTATGGTCTATAGACTCTACACAACTCGATTTTTGGTGTGTCTCCAACTCTATGTGGTCAATATCGGCCGTTACGGCCGCGATAACGGCGATATGCAAGGTATCGCTTCAAGAGCGCGACGAATCTTCAAATATCGCCGATCGGCCGATACGGCCGAGATTCGTCCGATACGGTCGAGATTCGCCCGATATTCAAGGTATATGCTTGTTGAAAATAGTTGGATATAAGATTTGGGACTCTTGATATTTCGCCGATAATCTCCCCGAGATATCGTTATCAAGGTGTCAAGGTCCCGTCCGCGACGAAACTGAGATTAACTACATTGCTCCAACTCTCCATCAAATTTTAATACAGTTCGATGGATCACCGATCCAACCGAGTCAAGTTTGTTTGAGACTTGTTAGATAAGGAGATGGAGAGACCATATTAAAGCGATTGAATTCCAATCCGAGTCATCGTCAAATGACGTGGAAGACTTATGACCGTCCCTTTTCTTGACTTTAAATTGTTTTGTTTGTTTTGCAGCGTGTTTACTTAGTTTCCATTCCATTCCATTCCATTTCCCTCCCTCCATCAATATCATCGTCATCATCTCCATCCTTAACATCATCACCACTCATCTCTTTCTCTCTTCGTTTTTATCCTCCCTCTCACAACTCTTGACCGATTTTTTCTCCTTTTTTCCGATTCCATTTTTTCAAAAAAAAAATCAAAATCATTTTCGTTTTTTTGATCTCTGAAAGTGATTTTCTTTTTCGATCTTCGAAAACAGCTTTTGCAATTCATAAGGCTGTTTATCGACAGATCTGTATTATAATCATTCATACACTTTTATTTTTTATAGGGTTTATTTTTTTCGAAAATACTGGAGGAAGTAGGAAATCATCAAGGTTTCTTTATAGGCGATTTCTGGTGTGATCTTATGGCTGCTAAACCACAATTGGAGAAACGTATCCTTCCATCTTCCGATTTATTAGATTAGATCTGAATTTCTTGTTGTTGATCTAGTTTGTTTATAATCGAATTTAGTTGTTATTAAAAATTGGTTTCGTTTAATTTTTATATAATCGTTACGACTTAGGATCTTTTGCAATAAAATTTTGTTTCCTTTCTCTTGTTTTCTCTTGATTTATTTGTTTATTTTATTATCATATATATGCATATATTGTTTTTTATTTTGAAAAAGAAGATATCGAGAAGTATTGGATTGTGTTTATAATCTGGATGATAAATTTCTAGATCCATATACCTAATGAAGTAGAAATAAGGATGTGATTAATTATTGGAAGTTTCGCATTCATATTTGGTTTGATTTCATTCAATTCTAGGTTAGATTCTTTCTTGATCAAGTTATTTGATGTCGGTTTATATCTCTATTTTTGTTTGAATTCCTTTTTGGTTCTGACTTTTCTGTGGTGGTTCCAACCTTGTCTTGTTATGATGATAATCTATGTGATTTTTGATGTACGGGATTGTAATATTTTCTAATTAAATAATTGATGATATGGTAGTAGATTAGTTTGTCATTCGATTTTGATGTATGGATTGGAAGCCTTGACTTATGTTGTCAGCTATAGAAGAAGCAAAGAATCTAAAAGTCGATACTTCTTCTAAACTTGGTGGTCCTAAACGAGTAAGTCACCTTGATTGTTGTATGATCAGTTTGACACAGACTCAGGATAGTTGCTTTATAGGGGCACACATGGATATGATCGATAGTTCAGGGAAGATTTTTATTCAGGAGGATAATCTTCACCATGTCTTATAGGTCATTACCAGGGAAATGATATTGTTCTATAATCTCTATATCCATTAGGTTGAGATTTGACAGCTACATAAGTCAGTTAATTCAAGTTAATGTGAAATGGCTTTGAATAGAAGAAGTTGAGGAACAATATCACTTTTTTGTTAGTCATCCTCCAGTAGTTACCCATGGCGGCTATAGAGTTCTGATCCTGGATCATATCCATGTGTGCTCAAAGAAGTTGATCTACATAATATGTGTAACCTTGGAGTCCTATTAATTGACCCTTCGTGATTGGATTTGTCTTTTCACCAGCAGTTAAACTAATTATGATATTTATTTTATTTCAGGCCCCACCAAAAGATAGAAGTTCTTCTGATGCACGATCATGCATCTCATCCTCTGGAGATGCAACTAGTAGTCTGAAGGAACGCGATATTGATCAAGAGTTTTTGATGGCTGAGCAGGGCTTTTATTATCCTGCAAACAGCTATTATGGGTATTGTTATCCAGGTCTGTCATGATTAAATATTTGGCCGTGTTTCCTGTATGTATTATTCCCTGGTAATAGTCAGGTTTCTCATTTGCTTTTTTTATGTGAATGAACCATGGATCAGGTTATGATGGGTCAGTTGGAGAATTGGAAGATCAGGGATACTACCTTAGTAGTGATGGTCTGGAGATTCCATATCCAGTAAGTTGATTATTTAATGTTAATTTGATGTCAGTTCTTTCGTTCGTTATTGCTCTAACATTAATCAGAATATATTGAGATAGCTTTTTCATGAGGTTCTTCTTTGGAATATGTTTGAGATTAATATGTCAATGTTTTGATTCTGATTTTTCTGTCAGTATTGTTTGTTTATTGCAACGTTATGTGTTGGTGAACTAGTTTGTGTATTGATGTGTCTGATAAGATCTTAATTATAATACCTTGAAGTGATGTGATTTCCTAATCATTTGTTACATGTTAGAGCGATTGCTTCTGTTAGTTTTTTCAATTCATCATAGATTCAATTCATGATTCACAAACATAAACATAGTGGGATATTGATTATTTTCCTTTTGAACTATATTATTATTTTTTTAATTATTTTTATCTATTATGTTTTTTTTTTGAATCTCTTATTTGATGCACACTTTTTTTATATAAGTGGCATTCCTAGTTCGCAAGATTTTATAGAACTATTGTCAACTTCAGTGACTAATGAATCTGCTCTTGTGTCCTACTTTATAGGCCATGCAAGCAGATAATGGATCTCTTATGTACTATATGCAAGGATATCAACCTGGGTATGTTCCTTACAGCGCATACTTACCCGGAGCTACATATGGCATTGATGGACAGTATTTGGGTCAACAGCAATTTGTCCTGTGCCCTATGTCCACACAGCCTACTGCCTCCCCTGGATATTTTCCGTCCCCACTTCCTTATGGATCAGAGATGCTTCCATCATATGTTTGGGATCCATCTCTTATGGCCACTGAACCAGTTTACGGAGATGGCTATAGTGGGGTGACAACAACTTCTGGAACTAAGCAAACTTTCTCTGCTCCAAATCATACCCTTGCCCCTATTAAATCAACGACATCTGCTAAATCTAGTAATACTGTAGCGAAAGGATCTTTGCCGGCACTAGATGTCTCAACAGGGTCAGGATTTCTCAACGAAGCAAAACCAGGGAATAAGGTAAAGTATTGTTGTATGCTATATATTATAATTTTCTTCAGCATCCTTTGATGTTGTCAAGGATGATGTTCCCATTTATTGATGTGGTGTTTTAAAATCCAGGTATCACACCATGGTGCTGATTTTCAGCCAGCTGGTGTTCTTACCAAGGATTATTTCCCTTTGACAAAATTTCCCTCTCCTAATCAAGGAAAAGGTGGTTTGCTTTATCCCAGCAGCCCTGTTACTTATAAAGCAAATGCAAGAGGATGGGATGGTGCTGACAAGTACAAAACCAAGGTCAAGGCTAATGGAATTAGTGAATTTGAGTTGCATAACGAACAGAATCGTGGTCCGCGAACGACCAACGCAAAAGTTGTTTTGCCATCTGGAGTTGACTCAACAGGATCTTTGGTGCCCGAAGCTACTGACAAAAATGAGAGCTCTGCATCTGTTATTAGGAGGGAGGACTATAACCTTTCCGAATTTTCAACTAAATACGATGATGCTTCGTTCTTTGTCATAAAATCTTATAGTGAAGATGACATACACAAGAGTATCAAATACAACGTTTGGGCTAGTACTCCAAACGGAAACAAAAGGCTTGATAGTGCATACCAGGATGCACAAGAGAGAATGGGTGCGAAAAAGAGCAACTGTCCGGTGTTTCTTTTCTTTTCGGTATGCCTGAATATCTTGTATTTTGTTTCAAAAGAAGCCATTTTGTTTCAAAAGGAGCCATGCAGCATGATTTTTTTTCTTCTAAATTCCCCACAACATTTTTTTTTACCTTTCCAATGGTGCTCATGGGCAGAGAAACAAAATTCTCCTGTAATTGTTTTTGATTAGTTCTGTTCCTGTTCTCTCTGTGTAGGTAAATGCCAGCGGGCAGTTCTGTGGAGTAGCTGAGATGGTTGGTCCTGTAGATTTTAACAAAAATATGGATTTCTGGCAACAAGACAAGTGGAATGGCTTTTTCCCCGTCAAGTGGCACATCATTAAAGACATTCCAAATCCTCATTTTAGGCATATAATTCTTGAGAATAATGATAACAAACCTGTAACAAACAGCAGGGATACACAGGAGGTATGTGCAACTAGTTTTCTATCATAGATATTTTGTTAATTAGTTTTAATCATCACTTACCAATTGCGACACTTTTTCAAAAGTTAAGGCTGTTTTTTCTTTCTTTCTGCTAGGTGAGGCTTCCTCAAGGTACTGAAATGTTGAATATATTCAAAAGCTATTTATCAAAAACATCCATATTGGATGACTTTACTTTCTATGAGAGCCGACAGAAGGCAATGCAAGAGAAGAGGATAAGACCCTCGACACCATATCAGGGTCTTCTACAGGTCTGGATCTCGTTCAATTGTTTATATTAAGTATGTTCATTGTTTTTGTTAAATGCATCTTTTATATGCCTTCTAGGATTGAATCAAAAGGATGAGGCTGCACCAAAGTGGGTTTTCTTACTCTCTGTAGGATCCCGCATGACAACTGAATTTATGATTTTTGGCCAGTTGCAAGAAAACATTTTTAGCCTATATGGTTCTGCTTTCGCTTTTGCTTTTAAATTATTTTTTAACCTTATGAGAAATTTTATGGTACAACAACTAGGGTGTCTCTGTTTTTGTTGCAACACCTACGAAGTGTTGAACTAATGTGATGCTACTGTTAACCCAATTCGCTTCACATGGATTTTAAGATGGTTTTCATATATTCACCCATTATGGTTAGGTTTTGGACTGCTTTGCATTGCACCTCTTAGTCCCCTATTTGGTTTATAAAGTATGGAAACCACAGATAATGGTTTGTTGTTACATCAATAGTATGTGATCAGATCCCTGTTGCAGACAACTAATGTGTCTATTTTAAATGCACGGACATGCATTAGATTACTTGTGGGGGTCTGTTCTCTGACATTGTGAGCCAAATGTCCTTGAGCAAGATTGTCTTTATTCTAATTTGGTCGAGTTTGACCTATTTCATCTACAGAAACCAGAGGAAGTCATTGATGTGACAGCTAGTCTGAAGTCGATTAAATTGACTGGTTATGACTGTGAAGAAGTTCGAGCTGGGGATGGTAAGGTGAAGGAATGAAGAAGAGAAGCTTGGGGCAAATAGAACATAGAGCCATGGGTACAGCTCACAGAATTTGCATAGTTTTCGATCTCAGTGGTTGGTTTTACGTTAATGCCGAGGCTACCAGAATGAAAAAACAAAAAAAGACAAGTGGTTGGTTTTTACCTTTAGTGTCTCTGGGCAATTTTGCAATTTCTGATTTACTCCAATTTGCTAGACTAGATGTGATGCGATGATGGCCTCTGAATCCCAGGGGTTTTGTGTATTATAAAAGAAAGAAAGAAAGAAAGAAAAAGGCCTGCATTAAAGGTAGGCAGTGGCAAAATGATGGCATTGGTTATGGTCGACTGTGGCTGTCTGTGCCAACTACAAATCTTGTAATATTCCTTTCTTCTTATTTTTCCTTCTTTTCTCTTTGTATTTCGTTTTACTTTTCAATTTTCTAACGGGGGATCAGGTAGGATTGTTTGGTTGCGTACTGTAGTTGTGGGGTTTGTTGGTTGATCTGTGGTTGTAAGCAGCACAAGGCAGGTGAAGAGGTAGTGGTGTTTAAAATCTGTTTCTAAATTTTGTTGGTGGTCGTGTAAAGTAAGTGTGTTTGTGTTCAAAGCTTCATTTATAATGTGAAAGCATTTGAGGGCCGAAATTGTTGTAAGGAGGGGGAATGAAGGGAAGGAATGGGAAGGTTTTGGGTGTGAAGAAGAATATACAATATTCACCCCCAACATAGTGTAAAAGAAAGAAAAATGGATTTACTGGTTAATGTTGTTTGTCTTTGTTTCTAAGATTTTATTCTTGGTGATAATCTGTTTTTCAAGATAAATACCATTCTGAAACTAGATCTGATTTCGGTCATTCCCTCTGCCTTCAAGTTTTATTTGTGGCTGCATTTTCAAGTCCACTGAAAAAATGGGTATTGATTTTTTTCTTGATCCTGTTCAAAAACCGAACGGAATACACTAGGAATGGAGTAATTTCAACTCCAAGCAACGTTTTAAAATAGATCCAGCCTTAAAGAGCACAGCAAGTAATGTCCTCTTAATTATTAGGAACATATTGTGGTTGAAAATCGTCGATGTCTCCTCAAATAATTCCAGGTAACTAGGTGAGGATAAAAACTTTAAAATGTAATATGGAACAGTAATCTGAGGTAATGACCACTCCTCAGTCCACAGTCCAAAAGAGATAGAAACGAGCAGTGAGTGAGTCTCTCTCTCTCAAAATCAAATGGCTCTTCAACTGTCTCAACTGCCTTTGGCTTCCTCATCTTATAAATCTACTGCTACTCCTGCTCAATCCCAGTTTCTCTTCTTCCAACACCTACCTTTGAATTACAAAACAACAACTTCCCTTTCTCTTCACCACCGAAATAATTCCAGACAAATTCTATTATTAGTTGGTAAAGAAAGTGCTGAACTTGGTGTCTCCACTAATCAGAAAGACGATAATCAACCACCACTGCCACAAGATGCTACTCTCGAAGAACTAGAATATATTCAACAGATAAAAAGAGTTGGTTTTTCTTCATCACCATTTTTTTTTTCCAAACATTATCTTGCCCAAGTAATTTTGTTTTTGTTTTTTTCATTTGATGTTTCATTTGTTTGGAATGTTTAGGTGATTGAGCTTCTAAAGAAAAACAGGGATATGCTCTTTAGTGAGGTAATTTATTATTATACTCTTAAATTGACGTTGCAGTAGGATTTATGTTTCAATTAATATCCTTTTTGTGTTTGTTAAAATTGTGTAGATTAAGTTGACCATATCCATTGAAGACCCAAGAGAAGTTGAGCGTAGGAGATTGCTCGGTATCGATGATCCTGATACTCCAACTAGGGATGATTTAGCTGAGGCATTGGATGAGGTATCATCTTCTATTTACTCTCAATTTCATAATTTTTATTATATGTAATAAAAAGTGAAAGAAGATTTAGAGTAACTCTATTAGCTGCGGGAATAGATATTCCTTAATTTCAAATTCAAATATATGTTACTATGTTAGGATGAATGAAAAGCAAGGGGGAGGACTCTATTTGATAGATATGGGTAATTTTGGATTAATCCTCACAATTATGAATATTGGCTTAATTCCTCATTTAAGTGCCCATCCCGGACTAAACGTATTTCGTGATTATTGTATAGAAGATGCAATGAGAGAGAAAAATAATCCTCTCACTGCCTTAGAAAATTATTCAGAGTACCCTGGATGGTCCAGCTCTTTTGATCAGAAATTAGATTACAATTTACATTACTCCGCCTGTGTAGTTTTTCTGCACAGCCTGTCTCAAGCCAGGATAAAGGAGGAGGGTTCGTGATTGGCGTGGCGGGCCAACGGTAAGAAACACAGCCATAGTCCTATGAAATAGGGTCGTGATAGGCGTGGCAAGCCAACGATACCAAAAGAGGGCGAGAGCAGTACCAAGATGGGTGACTGCTTAGGAAGTCCTCGTGTACCTTTGTTTAGATGAAAACCAGCCATTTCCTTAGGAAAGGGCGAGAGCAGTACCAAGATGGGTGACCGCTTGGGAAGTCCTCGTGTTTCCCTTCTAGCCTACCCCAACTTGTCTGTGACTAAAGGCTTAGAAGAAGAAGCTGTATTTTTGTCTCCTGCATGCATTCAAGTTGAAGTTACTCGTTAATATTTACCAATGATTAACATTTGGCTTCTGAAATTATAGGTAAATGAAGGAAGAGTACCTGAAAATCGTGTTGCACTTCAAATGCTTGCCAAAGAAATGCTTGATTGGCCTAATGTAGAGGTATAGTAGTTTATTATGCCATTCTATTGTTAAATGAGATGTGCATATCATATTTATAATGTGGAATTAGGTTCGTCTTCGTTGTGATGTCCATTACTAGTTGATAAGTTGATACCATGCATGTTCCCTGTACATTCTTAGGTCCACTATGTACATGTGTGATTTTCAATGTCCTCATATCCAAATTACCGCAGAAGAAAATACTTGAATATATTTGAAAATAGCAGCCTTGTATTTTACTCTGCGAAGTCTATTTTATCGTTATGGCGATGGATTCCCTAGATAAATTGCACTGATATTGTTGAGATGACACGTGAGGAGAGACTAGCCACAAAAGTAAGGGCAGCAAGACGTGTAGTAACAGACTAACAGTACCATGTAAACAATCGATCTACATCATATGGGCTACTTCTCATACTCCACGAAAGTGGTATGAGGTCTCGGAATGCAAAGGACAAGAGCCAGGGAAGGCTTAATTAATTTTTTAATCTACATGAACGATGTAGAGAAATTCTGGAGAAACTTGAGCTAGAGAAAAAATAAGGTAGTAGGAAAAAGGAAGAACACTGATATCTCAAATAAGTTGATTGTTATAAATCCCCATCCATTTCCTTCAGAAGTTCAATACTGAAGACGTCCACTCAAAGCTTTAAAGCAGTGGCAGAACGGTTGGGTGCCCTTTACAATCATAACGGTTGTTTCTTAGTCATTGGCAATGTAATGACCACTATGCCGACCCTTTTTGAAGCACTAATTTAGTTTCTTAGTGGTTGTTTTATTATCATTTTATTGGTGGACATACTTATGATGTATCTGTGACGTTATTTATTAGCTAATCTTATTGGGCTACGGGTCTGTATATTGCGCCTGTCAGATCTTCTGGGGCACCATACATCATGTGGCAAATAATGCCAAGAGGTTATTTAAACTTGGAGTGCAGAGATGTTCCCATAGAGTCGAATTACGTTTCTTGAGATTTGTTTGTTTTCTTACTTTGTTTTGTTAAATAGGTTCAATCGATAAATAAAAAACCCAGCAAATCTCTATATGCCAAGGCAACCAACACCGGTGTTGATCCCAAAGTGGCTGCTCAAAGACTCAAAATTGACTGGGATTCAGCTGCTGAGATTGACGATGATGAGGATAGTGACCAAGTAGATGTACCTGCTGCCGTGGTTTGTTTTCTTATCTCCTCTCTCGAGCTTCTTACAATTTTTTCTAAGTTTCAGCGCATACTCGAGATTTAGAATCTTAGAAGGTGTGAATTGGCGCACCTAGTTTTCCAACTGGAACAGCCACATGAGTTATACTAGACATACCCCCGTAGACATGATAATCAAATTTAAATGACCAAAACAAAACACTACGTCTTTTTTAAGAGAAACTAGACACATCCCTTTAAATTATGGTTCAGTTTTCTTGATCAAGGAGGAACACGATCGAAGTTATAAGTGGGATCACTTAGATGTCAAAAATACGAAACTCTACTTTTCTTACTCCCACTCATTTCCATGTCTTCTGTTGGTAGTGTTAATGACGAGGTCTAATTTGGTGATTTTGAAATTTCACTAGTCCTATATTCACGTGTTCTACATTTTTAAGCCAGGTTACGGCACCTGATTTAACCCCTGTGAATTTCACTTTTCTGCTTTGACAAGGCTCTTTTTGAGTATGTAATCAGGCTAGCTAATTGTCATGCAGGGATTTGGTGCGTTGTACTTGGTAACCGCTCTTCCAGTTATCATTGGAGTCTCCGTCGTACTGATTCTGTTCTTTAATTCTCTGCAGTAATCGTTTTGCTTCTTCGTCTCTAGTTGATGTAAAATCCATGAGTCTAATAAAATCATTGTGTCTAACTAGACTTGAGTCTATATTTCAATGCGGAAATCAAGTTGTTACTTATGAACTTGATTGCATCAATTGTCAAAGAGAGTAATCAACATTAAAACCCCAGCCAGTTGGATTTGAGGGTATACGCGCCTCAAAGAATTATGTTAAAAGCCAACATACTGAACACAATCTGAGACAAAGAGTATTGGTATGGTAGCTTAGAAAACTGAAACACATAAGATTTAACAAACATTACATAAAGTCGCAAACTGATAATTTTGATTAACTGCCAGATATGGAACCTTCTGTATCTGAAGATTCTGGTAGTTGCTTAAGTATACCAGTCTCATATCTCTGGTGAAGTTGGTGAATTTTGTCCTACAACCTTACTGTTTATTTGCTTCACTTCTCAAAAAATTCCGTATAATGAAAATATTAAAGAAAAACGAAAAGGAAATAGTTGGTTGAGCATGCGTAGGCTAAACATGCAGTATTTCTGAGGTTTCTGCTTACCGTCCATTCCACACTCCATGTAACTACCAAAATTTACCCCAGCACATAAGTCCGCAACAATTAGAGCTAAAACCATTCCCGCACACCGTTTTTGTCCGCAGCTAAACCCATTTTTTCCGCACCTGAAGCTCACAGCATCATTCCAAGCCCGCAGCAAAGGCATCCCAAGCCCGCAGCAAAGGCATTCCAAGCCCGCAACAAAGCTTACTCAAGCCCACAACACCAATCAAGCCCGCACCATTCCGCAATGCTAAAGCAGCTGATGCCCGCAGCTTTCCATTCAATCTTGCCCGCACCACTTGCCGCACCACTTGTCCGCACCACCAAGTGAAATGTCCGCAACACCAAATGATATGACCACACCAATTGAGCCTGCAATGACCGCACCATCATTTGCACGCACCATTCTTTGTCCGCACCAAAATTAGGCTAGGGCCGTTTTAGGATAAGATCAACATTGACACATGGCAAATCATCATCGAAACGTGGCGGACTTCTTCACCACATGGCGAAATATGGTGTAACTTCATCGACACATGGAGGATTGCTATCGACACGTGTCAAACTTCATTGACACGTGGCGGATCACCCATTTATAACCAAAATTATTGTTTTAGAGAGAGGGACTTTTTTTT